>CM077249.1:27693640-27863640 GCA_039654775.1 Spinibarbus caldwelli
AGTACCAGCAGAGACTTGAAGATGGTGTTGGTGCTAAGTATAAAACATTTAGCTGACCGTCTTTTCTGCCAACCACAGTGCAGTCAGTGTACCACTTGCCACCAAACTTAAAAGGGAAGTGGCATGGTTTTCCTAATGAATTACCACCTATAGTATATATCTCTGCAGAACAGAAAGAAATAAAATTAGGGGTTTACATTTATTTATAATGGTTTAATTATGTGCAAGAGTGTGTGTGTATATAGAGATATATAGAGAGAGAGAGAGAGAGAGAGAGAAGGTTGTGAAAATAAATCTGCATTGTTTATCCATTTGAGCTTCCATCAAATATTTTTATTATTTTTTTATTATCCATCAAAAAAAAAAAAATAAATAAAAAATGGGGGAACATCACATTATGAAACAAATATTATTTTCTAATACAGAATGAACACAATTATTGGTACCCCTAGAAATTCTTGTAAGTAAAATACGTCTAGAGTACATTCCCATTGATATTTACATTTTTTTAGCACACCAGGGTGACTACGAACATGAAACTGTCCAGCCACAATTTCCTGCTTTAAAGTAATATAAATATGAGGGAACACAAAGGCCAAATTCCCTTAATCATTCATCGCAATGAGAAAAAACAAAGAACATAGTTCTGATGTGCAGCAAAAGATTATTGAACTTCACAAATTAGAAAGTGGCTGTAAGAAAAGAAGAAGAAAAGCTAAAGAATTGAAAATTCCTTTTTCCACCCTCAGGGCAATAAGTAAGACGTTCAAACAACAGGAAATGTTTCAAATCCACCCGGTAAGGAGGATAGTTTGAGTGGCAAAAGATCAAACAGAACCTACATCACCACATGTTGTTAGGGGAGGGTTTCAATAAAAAAATCAAGAAAAGAAAACACTGTCATCCAAAAACAAACTCCAGGATATTCATTTCCCAGACACTACTGGGACTTCAAATGGGACTGGGTTTTATGGTCAGTTGAAAAAAATAAAATTTTTAGCAGCAAACACTCAAGATGGGTTTGGTGCACACAGGGATGAAAAATAATCCTATGTGTACAGTGAAATATACTGCTGGATCTTTAATGTTATGGGCCTATTTTTCTGCTGGAGTTCCTGGACATGTTGTTCAGATACATGGCATCATGGATTCTATCAAATATCAACAGATAAAAAAATAATCTAAACCTGACTGCCTCTGCTTATAATGGGATAACGGGCCATGGTTGGATCTTCCATCAGGTCAATGATCCAAAACAAACATCAAAATCAACACAAAAATGTGTCACAAAAACTGAACACAAAATGAGGCTTCTGCCATGTCCGTCCCAGTTCTCTGACCTGAACCCTATATTAAATGATTGGGGTGAACGGAGGAGGAAAAGGACCAACATGGAGCTGGGAATCTGAAGGATCTGGAGAGATTCTGCATGAAGGAACTATATTTTCTATTTATTTTTCTTGTCATTCTTGTTTCATGTGTAATGCTTTGGCAAAATTGAAAGCTGATAGAGCCGTGTGTCTATAAGGGCAATATCATGCAGCCTGTACACCATCAGCCAATGAATTGCCAATAGGGCTTCCGACCCTGTAATCTCTGATGTGTTCCCATTGTGTTATGATGCAGAGTTATGTTTCCTATGAAAATAGGGAACCTATTTGGTGTTACTTTACGGAGTCATTCATTTAAACACTTGAACTGAACTGAGCTGAAGAGCTTTAAGAGTGCTGATATAACATCCAACAGCACTGGGACTGTTTGTGTCACTGCTTTTCTGTTTGCACATTCCAGACTAAAGCCGACTTTTTACTTCCTGTTAAAATCATTTATTGCTGTTTATGCATCAGTAAATAAAGCCAGTAACTAAAGGTCGACTTCATATTGTTGCTCGGAGTAGCATGACAATCTAAATTGTGATTTAAATTGATACAGAAAGCAAGCAAAGAGCACTCCCTTTATAATTACCAAAATCTCTTTTTAATCAATGTCTACAATTCACAGTGAACCTCTTATTTAAAGTAACAGCCAAAAGGTCAGATATCAGAGATCATGAATGTGCAATATGACACATTTGCTTTGAACTATTTTTTATTGTAATAGCAGTTTGATTATGATTATTATGATGGTTCCCCTTTAGACAACTATTTTTAAGTAACTTGCAACTACATGTCATCTAGCAGTCATCAGAATATTAAGAGACTGTCTGCTTAATATCGGCTAACGCATTATTTCGATGATTCTACTGACTACAAGTAAATTTGCAAGTACATGTCAACATATTCTACTAACCCTAACCTTAACCGAACGGTCTACTACAGTGGGTACGGAAAGTATTCAGACCCCCTTAAATTTTTCACTCTTTGTTATATTGCAGCCATTTGCTAAAATCATTTAAGTTCATTTTTTTTCCTCAATGTACACACAGCACCCCATATTGACAGAAAAACACAGAATTGTTGACATTTTTGCAGATTTATTAAAAAAGAAAAACTGAAATATCACATGGTCCTAAGTATTCAGACCCTTTGCTCAGTATTTAGTAGAAGCACCCTTTTGATCTAATACAGCCATGAGTCTTTTTGGGAAAGATGCAACAAGTTTTTCACACCTGGATTTGGGGATCCTCTGCCATTCCTCCTTGCAGATCCTCTCCAGTTCTGTCAGGTTGGATGGTAAACGTTGGTGGACAGCCATTTTTAGGTCTCTCCAGAGATGCTCAATTGGGTTTAAGTCAGGGCTCTGGCTGGGCCATTCTAGAACAGTCACGGAGTTGTTGTGAAGCCACTCCTTCGTTATTTTAGCTGTGTGCTTAGGGTCATTGTCTTGTTGGAAGGTAAACCTTCGGCCCAGTCTGAGGTCCTGAGGACTCTGGAGAAGGTTTTCGTCCAGGATATCCCTGTACTTGACTGCATTCATCTTTCCCTTGATTGCAACCAGTCGTCCTGTCCCTGCAGCTGAAAAACACCCCCACAGCATGATGCTGCCACCACCATGCTTCACTGTTGGGACTGTATTGGACAGGTGATGAGCAGTGCCTGGTTTTCTCCACACATACCGCTTAGAATTAAGGCCAAAAAGTTCTATCTTGGTCTCATCAGACCAGAGAATCTTATTTCTCACCATCTTGGAGTCCTTCATGCGGGCTTTCATGTGTCTTGCACTGAGGAGAGGCTTCCGTCGGGCCACTCTGCCATAAAGCCCCGACTGGTGGAGGGCTGCAGTGATGGTTGACTTTCTACAACTTTCTCCCATCTCCCGACTGCATCTCTGGAGCTCAGCCACAGTGATCTTTGGGTTCTTCTTTACCTCTCTCACCAAGGCTCTTCTCCCCCGATAGCTCAGTTTGGCCAGACGGCCAGCTCTAGGAAGGGTTCTGGTCGTCCCAAACATCTTCCATTTAAGGATTATGGAGGCCACTGTGCTCTTAGGAACCTTAAGTGCAGCAGAAATTTTTTTGTAACCTTGGCCAGATCTGTGCCTTGCCACAATTCTGTCTCTGAGCTCTTCAGGCAGTTCCTTTGACCTCATGATTCTCATTTGCTCTGACATGCACTGTGAGCTGTAAGGTCTTATATAGACAGTTGTGTGGCTTTCCTAATCAAGTCCAATCAGTATAATCAAACACAGCTGGACTCAAATGAAGGTGTAGAACCATCTCAAGGATGATCAGAAGAAATGGACAGCACCTGAGTTAAATATATGAGTGTCACAGCAAAGGGTCTGAATACTTAGGACCATGTGATATTTCAGTTTTTCTTTTTTAATAAATCTGCAAAAATGTCAACAATTCTGTGTTTTTCTGTCAATATGGGGTTCTGTGTGTACATTAATGAGGAAAAAAAAATTTACTTAAATGATTTTAGCAAATGGCTGCAATATAACAGAGTGAAAAATTTAAGGGGGTCTGAATACTTTCCGTACCCACTGTATTACTCTAATGAGAGTTAATTGACATGTAGTCGCAAAATTGCTTAGAGTCAATAGACCAAGGGTACAATCAAATGAAGTATAACCTAATATCAAAAAGAAAAAAAATATTGCATTGTTTCATCTGTAAAAGTATTACAACTGAGGTTAAATTAGCTCACATTAAAATTAACATTAGCCTCACAGAAAACACTCTTGTAATTAATTTCTCTAATTACATTTATAATTACACTGTTGACCCATCCCTTATACCTTTAAACCTACCCATACCACCAAACCTGTCCCTAACCTTACCTGTATCCCACCTCAATAGCAGCAAAAGTGTTTTGCAATACAGTATGATCACAATAAGTACATTGTACTTATTTTTTGAAGTACATAGTAGTTAAGGCCACTTAATATAAAGTGGGACCGTGTTATTTTATTTTATTGTATTATTTATGAGATTATACAACATATTTTGCATTGCATTCATTACAATGCCTTAACCACTTAACTGTCACCCCCATTTTTGAACATAGACGTGAAAGTGCACTATCCAAACTTAAACTGTTATACTTCATGAAGGAATAGATTTTGTAATATGATTTTTAAGTAACATTTCCATGGTAATGCAATGTCTGATTTTAAAATGGTTTTCACAGGATGAATTTTGAGGTTTTAAGCTTTCAGTTGATGTATAATTTATGATGATTACTAAACGTGATAGGGAAAAAGGCAATGAAAAAATAAAACAGCAAAGATAATTTGATGATCATAAAACAAAGTGCTTCCTGAACACTGTGAACTCAGCTTATATAATTGACACTCTCTCTCTCTCTCAAAAAAAAAAAACACTATGAACACTATGAACTCAACTTATATAATTGACACTCTCTCAGAAAAAAAATAAAAACTGTCACTTTTTTTTTTTTTTTAAGTTTTTTTGTGTGCACTTTGTTCTGAGATTGCAGGCAAATATTGAGATATTTGCCCCAATTTTAAATTGCACTTTAAAATATTGTTATGAACACTGGCAGTAAAATGTACAGATAGATAAAAGCAGTAGATGATGCACCTGCTGTTAATGGGTAAACTGTTGTACCATTGACCACTGAATGAGTACAAAAAAACGCAACATAAATTATATTGATTCCTATCCTTGCACTTTACAATAATCTGAAAATGAACTGACAGATGAAAGCGATTAGATGACACACCTGTCACTGAAGTAGTAGTGTGCCATGCATCAGGAGAATCTGTACAAAAACACAGCGAAGTTATAATGACCCCAGTCCTTGTACTTTAAAATATTTCTAAAAAACAACACTGACTGAAAAGTGTTTAGATTGAAGTTAACGCACCTGTCGTTGTATTATAATCTGGGTTCCACGCATCGGACGCATCTGTACAGAAACAGCAAAAATGATATTGACTCCCATCCTTACACAGTAAATAAACACAATCTGAGACAAAGAAATGTAATCCACTTACTGAAAGCTGACCAAAGGGCCAATAAAAAGATATAAAACTGGTTCATGCTGTCACAGATTAGAGACTACAGCTTTCTGAGATAAATGAACGACAGCGACTGAGTCTTAACACTTAATAGACTTCCTCTGTGTTAACTAGAAAAATGTGGAAAAGCAGAAGTGGCTCTTATGACAAACATTAATTTTATACTTTCTAAATAGTGCTGCTGGATTTCCCAAATCAAGCTGATTTTAAAAAATATTAAGCCTACTAAGGCTGGCATAATGCGTGCTTCCAATCTGTGGCTGGATAATAAAGTACTTACAATAGATGCACCTGATCATTTAAAAAAAAGTAATGGAAAACACAAAATGCAAAAAAAGAGAAAAGAGTAATGCATTCAAAACAGTCTTTATAATTTAAATATACACACAGTAGGTCATCTGGATTGTTAGATCATGAGTCCACGCCAGAAGTATTAGATCCAGGCCAGGAAGTCAGATCTAGTCAGCAAAGTTGTCTAATACCCAAAACCTGTTAACAGCAAGTCTTGTCTGGTACCCAAAACAGTATTAACAGTCTTCTATCAGCCGAGAAGTAGACTGAGTAAAGCCAGTGAAGAGCAGAAGCAGGAGACAAAATAATGGTGTTAAAAAATTGAGCAGAGTTTATTGAATTATCTCAGTTGTTTATGTTGAGCAGCACATGTCTGAGTAGCACAAACCCAACAAGTGTTATTATACCACAAGCAATAGCAATGGAAAAAATTACTGTTTCACATCATCGTCCTATGAAACATTCTTTTATTTCTTACTTGTGAAGGCAAATATATCTTGAAACCACACAATCATAAGACTGAACAACAATGGAAAAATAATAGAAAACATAATAATATAATATAAATGACTAATCAGTGAATGAATCAATGAAATTAGTAAATAAATGGTTTAAATGATTATATGATTAAATGGAATAAGATATTTAAATGACAAATGGTTATACATGAATGAATTAATAAATATAGAATAAGTTAATATAAAAGAAAGAAAGTTAAATACAACTCTTGAAAAACAACACACAGGCTGCTACTGTTACAGTTCTGGACTTTTGTTTGTGTTTTTACCTGTTTCTGTTCTCCTGCCTAAATTTAGTTACATTTCATAGTTACTTGAATGTATTAATTTTGAATTCGTTTTTACTTTATTGTTGAGTCTATTCCGAAATTTGCCTTGTGTCGAAAGACAGAGACTGTACATGGTATATATATATATATATATATATATACACACACAGTGGTGTGAAAAATAGTTTGCCCCCTTCCTGATTTTTCATTTTTTTGGATGTTTGTCACACTTTAATGTTTCAGATCATCAAACAAATTTAAATATTAATCAAAGATAACACAAGTAAACACAACATGCAGTTTTTAAATGAAGTTTTTTATTATGAAGGGAAAACAAAATCCAAACCCACATGGCCCTGTGTGAAAAAGTGCTTGCCCCCTAAACCTAATAACTGGTTGGGCCACCCTTAGCAGCAACAACTGCAATCAAGCGTTTGCGATAACTTGCAATGAGTCTGTTACAGCACTGTGGAGGAATTTTGGCCCACTCATCTTTGCAGAATTGTTGTAATTCAGCCACATTGGAGGGTTTTCAAGCATGAACCGCCTTTTTAAGGTCATGCCACAGCATCTCAATAGGATTCAGGTCAGGACTTTGACTAGGCCACTCCAAAGTCTTCATTTTGTTTTTCTTCAGCCATTCAGAGGTGGATTTGCTGTTGTGTTTTGGATCATTGTCCTGCTCCAGAACCCAAGTTCGCTTCAGCTTGAGGTCACGAACAGATGGCCAGACATTGTCCTTCAGGATTTTTTGGTAGACAGCAGAATTCATGGTTCCATTTATCACAGCAAGTCTTCCAGGTCCTGAAGCAGCAAAACAGCCCCAGACCATCACACTACCACCACCATATTTTACTGTTGGTATGATGTTCTTTTTCTGAAATGCTGTGTTACTTTTACGCCAGATGTAATGGGACACACACCTTCCAAAAGTTCAACTTTTGTCTCGTCAGTCCACAGAGTATTTTCCCCGAAGTCTTGGGGATAATAAAGATGTTTTCTGGCAAAACTGAGACGAGACTTTATGTTCTTTTTGCTCAGCAGAGGTTTTCGTCTTGGAACTCTGCCATGCAGGCCATTTTTGCCCAGTCTCTTTCTTATGGTGGAGTCATGAACACTGACCTTAACTGAGGCAAGTGAGGCCTGCAGTTCTTTGGATGTTGTTCTGGGGTCTTTTGTGACCTCTTGGATGAGTCGACTCACTGTGTTTCGCTGGAGTCCCAAAGCTTTAGAAATGGCTTTATAACCTTTTCCAGACTGATAGATCTCAATTACTTTCTTTCTCATTTGTTCCTGAATTTCTTTGGATCTCAACATGATGTGTAGCTTTTGAGGATCTTTTGGTCTACTTCACTTTGTCAGGCAGGTCCTATTTAAGTGATTTCTTGATTGCGAACAGGTGTGGCAGTAATCAGGCCTGGGTGTGGCTAGAGAAACTGAACTCAGGTGTGATAAACCACAGTTATGTTTTACACTTTTTCACACAGGGCCATGTGGGTTTGGATTTTGTTTTCCCTTCATAAAAAAAACCTTCATTTAAAAACTGCATGTTGTGTTTACTTGTGTTATATTTGATTAATATTTAAATTTGTTTGATTATCTGAAACATTAATGTGTGACAAACATGCAAAAAATAAAAAAATCAGGAAGGGGGCAAACTATTTTTCACACCACTGTATATACATACAGTGCCTAGCGAAAGTATTCACACCCCTTCATTTTTTTTCACATTTTGTTATGTTGCTGCCTTATGTCAAACTGCTTTTGAATGACTGTTTTTCCACATCAATCTATACTCCATACACCATAATGGTAACGCAAAAAAATGGTTTTTAACATCTTCGCAAATTTAGGGCTGTCGCGGTGAAGGAATTTCCCTTGCGGTGATTTTGAGTGGCTCAACAGCGCAGTATGCGGTATTACCACATATATATATATATATATATAATCTGTGTGTGTATGTTGTGATGTAATGAGGTCATATTCAGAAACCGAAACTAAATCGCGTTGAAACAGGAAGTGAAGTAAACAGAAGAGAATGACAAAATAACGGTCCACATAACAAAACACAAACCTGACATTAAGATCGTTAGTCTGTTGTTAGCATATATATATATATATATATATATATATATATATATATATATATATATATATATATATGTATATATAACAGTTAGTTCTGATCCTCGAATCTGACTGACAAGATTTCTCTGTAGATATTTCACCTGCGAGTTCTGGACGTGCGGTCAGTCAGTGCAGTTTCATTGTTGCGCCACAAGGTGGCATCAAGAGACTGTCTTTGAGTGAGTCTTTAAACCCTTCATTCAACTACACGTTCAAAAGCGTTTATTCATTCAAAGAGAGATGTAATGAAACACGCTGTCGAAATCATTTTAACTTTGAGCGCCACTTTTAAAGGCTCAGCTGACCAGCAGAGCGTCAATGCTAAGACAGATTTTGCTTTCCTTGGACATGACAACCTGTTTTCACAAATATACATGACTCAGCCTTAAGGACAGACGCAGGTAATCGCATGCGCTCAGTCGATCTCTCTCTCATTCGCTGTCTGTTTAGGCTTGTTAAGTGCAAATTTACTGAGCCTCTGTACAAATCAGCATGGTACAAACTATGTTATCATTACTAATATTCAGTACACATGCATGAAGTGTAAAACGAGAAAGGCGTAACCTTATGAAAAAGAAAACATGGAAATATCGCGGTTGCTGCGGTTATTGCATTCCTCTGCAGTTATGCTCGTCAATAGCGTGGTATTGCGATATTGCGATTATCGCGACAGCCCTACGCAAATTTATTAAAAAGTCAAGTCAAGTCACCTTTATTTATATAGCGCTTTTAACAATACAGATTGTGTCAAAGCACTTAACAGTATCAAATTGGAGGATAGAGTGTCAGTAATGTATAATAATAAGATTAAACACTCAATTTTCAGTTAAAGGCATTTCATTATTGAATTCAGAGATGTCATTGTCTAGCTCAGTTTAGTTTAAATAGTATATATGAAATCAAATTGACGATAATCGTTAGAAATTAAGTGTCCCCAACTGAGCAAGCCAGAGGCGACAGCGGCAAGGAACCAAAACTCTCTCTGTGACAGAATGGAGAAAAAAACCTTGGGAGAAACCAGGCTCAGTCGGGGGGCCAGTTCTCCTCTGGCCAGGATATTATTATTTATTTTTTTACTTATTGTATTAATTAAATTTTAAATGTATAAATGTATTATATTTCTATTTTTATATTGTTGCAATTTCTAACAATAATAGTGTTATGTAGTTAGGTATTTTATTATATTATAGTTATTTTGTTTAATTTTAAGTTTTATTGTATTTAAGTCGAGGTCTTCACTGGGGATATGTCCCCGGGGCTCATCCAGGTGTCCGGCCTCCGCCGACGGTCAGGGTCGCAGACATCATCTCCCAGCGCCATCTGATCCGGACACGGACTGAGAAACAGAATAATAAAGAAACAGACAAATATTAGCGTAGATGCCATTCTTCTTACGATGTAACGAGTACATCGTGTGTTATGAGGAGTGTTCCCGGTTCCGGTTGATCTAATTAATGCAGCCTAACAATCCTTTAACGGATTTGAATAATAGAAGTGTATTAGTGTGTTATGTGTAAGCCAGGTTAAAGAAATGTGTCTTTAATCTAGATTTAAACTGACACAGTGTGTCTGCCTCCCGAACAGTGTTAGGTAGATTGTTCCAGAGTTTGGGCGCTAAATAGGAAAAGGATCTGCCGCCCGCAGTCGATTTTGATATTCTAGGTATTATCAAATGGCCAAAGTTTTGAGAACGCAGCAGACGTGGAGGACTATAATGTGATAAGAGCTCACTCAAGTACTGAGGAGCTAAGCCATTCAGGGCTTTATAAGTAATTAACAAGATTTTAAAATCTATCCGATGTTTGATAGGGAGCCAGTGCAGTGTTGACAGAACCGGGCTAATATGGTCATACTTCCTGGTTCTAGTAAGGACTCTAGCTGCTGCATTTTGGACCAACTGTAGTTTATTGATCAAGCGTGCAGAACAACCACCCAGTAAAGCATTACAATAGTCTAACCTTGAGGTCATAAACGCATGAATTAGCATTTCTGCATTTGACGTTGAGAGCATAGGTCGCAATTTAGATATGTTTTTGAGATGGAAAAACGCAGTTTTACAGATACTAGAAACATGGCTTTCAAATGAAAGATTGCTATCAAACAGCACACCTAGGTTCCTAACTGATGAAGAAGAATTGACAGAGCAGCCGTCACGTGTTAGATAGTGTTCTAGGTTATTACATGTGGGGTTTTTAGGTCCGATAATTAACACCTCTGTTTTTTCAGAATTTAGCAGTAAGAAGTTACTCGTCATCCAGTTTTTTATATCGACTATACATTCCGTTAGTTTCTCAATTTGGTGTGTTTCACCGGGCCGTGAAGAAATATAGAGCTGAGTATCATCAGCATAACAGTGAAAGCTAACACCATGTCTCCTGATAATATCTCCCAAGGGTAACATGTAAAGCGTGAAAAGTAACGGCCCTAGTACTGAGCCTTGAGGTACTCCATACTGCACTTGTGATCGATATGATACCTCTTCATTTACTGCTACGAACTGATGGCGGTCAGATAAGTACGATTTGAACCATGCTAAGGCACTTCCACTAATGCCAACTAAGTTTTCTAGTCTATTCAAAAGAATGTTGTGATCGATAGTGTCGAACGCAGCGCTAAGATCCAGTAGAACTAATAAAGAGATACAACCATGATCAGATGATAGAAGCAGGTCATTTGTAACTCTAATGAGAGCAGTCTCAGTACTATGATACGGTCTAAATCCTGACTGGAATTCCTCACAGATACCATTTTTCTCTAAGAAGGAATATAATTGTGAGGATACTACCTTTTCTAGTATCTTTGACAGAAAAGGGAGATTTGAGATCGGTCTGTAATTAACTAGATCTTTGGGGTCAAGTTGTGGTTTTTTAATGAGAGGCTTAATAATAGCCAATTTGAAGGTTTTGGGGACATATCCTAATGACAATGATGAATTAATAATAGCCAAAAGAGGATCTATGACTTCTGGAAGCAGCTCTTTTAGTAGTTTAGATGGAATAGGGTCTAACATACATGTTGTTGGTTTAGATGATTTAACAAGTTTATACAATTCTTCCTCTCCTATAATAGAGAATGAGTGGAATTGTTCCTCAGGGGATCTATAGTGCACTATCTGATGCGATACTGTAGCTGACGGCTGCATGGTTACAATTTTATCTCTAATAGTATCGATCTTGGAAGTAAAGTAGTTCATAAAGTCATTACAGCTGTGCTCTTGAGAAATGCCAACACCTGTTGATGCTTTATTTTTCGTTAAATTAGTGACTGTATTGAATAAATACCGGGGGTTATGTTTGTTTTCTTCTAGAAGAGACAAAAAGTAATCAGATCTAGCCGTTTTTAATGCTTTTCTGTAGGATAGGGTACTTTCCCGCCAAGCTATACGAAATACCTCTAGTTTTGTTTTCCTCCAGCTGCGCTCCATTTTCCGGGCTGCTCTCTTTAGGGTGCGAGTGTACTCATTATACCACGGAGTCAAACTGTTTTCTTTGATCTTCCTTAAGCGTAAAGGAGCAACTGTATCTAAAGTGCTAGAAAAGAGAGAGTCCATAGTTTCTGTTACATCATCAAGTTTTTCTGCGCTGTTGGATATGCTGAGGAATTGAGATAAATCAGGAAGATTACTTACAAAGCAGTCTTTTGTGGTAGAAGTGATGATTCTACCATACTTGTAACAAGGAGTAGAATTTACAGTTTTAGCTATATGGAGTTTACACAAGACTAGATAATGATCTGAGATATCATCGCTTTGCTGCAGAATTTCAACACCACTAACATCAATTCCATGTGACAGTATTAAATCTAGAGTATGATTTCGACAATGAGTAGGTCCTGAAACATGTTGTCTAACCCCAATAGAGTTCAGAATGTCTATGAATGCTGATCCTAATGCATCTTTTTCATTATCGACATGGATATTAAAATCACCAACAATTAAGACTTTATCTGCAGCCAGTACTAACTCAGATAGAAAATCAGAAAATTCTTTAATAAAGTCTGTGTGGTGCCCTGGTGGCCTGTACACAGTAGCCAATACAAACATCACAGGGGATTTATCACTAACACATGTTTCTCTAGATAATGTTATACGCAGCACCATAACTTCAAACGAGTTATACTTAAAGCCTGCCCTCTGAGAAATACTGAGAATATTGCTATAAATTGTAGCAACACCTCCCCCTTTACCTTTTGGACGTGGCTCATTTTTATAGCAGTAATCTTGGGGAGTAGACTCATTTAAAGTAATGTATTCATCTGGTTTTAGCCATGTTTCTGTCAAACAAAGCACATCTAGCTTATGGTCAGTGATCATATCATTTACAAATAGTGCTTTTGTAGAAAGGGACCTGATATTCAGTAAGCCAAGTTTTATCAGTTGTTTCTCTGTATTGTAAACATTTTTTATTTGTTGAACATCAATTAAATTGTTACTATTACTTTGGTTTGGACGTTTTCTGTATTTTCTAGTATGGGGAACAGACACAGTCTCTATAGTGTGATATCTAGGTGAAGGAGTCTCTATGTGCTGAGAATTAACTGCCTTCTGTGACGTGAGGCGGCTAGCAGACGGTCGGTTTAGCCAGTCTGTCTGCTCCCTGACCTGGGCCCTAGTTAGTCAAGTACGAACTCTAAGACTATGTGCCATAAAAATAAAAATAAAAAACTTAAATGATTCCATTGCGTAAGTATTCATACCCTTATCTGGGACAGTTGGAATTTAGCTCAGGAGCATTCATATTGCTTGTAGATGTTACTACACTTCGAGTGAACTTAACCTGTGGCAAATTCAATTGAATGGGTATGATTTGGAAAGACACACGTCTTAATAAAAGGTCTAACAGCAGATAATGCATATCAAAGCAAAAACCAAGCCCTGAGGTCCAAAGAACTGCCTGTAGAGCTCAGAAACAGGGTTGTGTCAAGCCACACATCTGGGGAAGAGTTGAGAAAAAAACTCTGTTACCCTTATTGGAAGACGTTTGAAACAACCAGGGCTCTTCCTAGAGCTGGCCTCCTGGCCAAACTGACCAATTGATAGAGAAGGGCTTTGGTTGGTGTGGTGACCAAGAAACTGATGGTCACTCTAGTTGAGCTCCATGATCATATGTGGAGACAGGAGAAACCTACAGAAGGACAAACATCACTGCAACACTCCACCGATCTGGGCTTTATGCCGGTGTGGCTCAAGACTCAGACTCAATCCTCTCTTCAGTGTAGACACATGAAAACACTTAGAATTTGCAAAAAAGCACCTAAAGGACCCTCATACTGTGAGAAATAAGATTTGCTGGTTTGATGAACCTCAGTTCCAAGCATCATGTTTGAAGCAAACCAGGCACTGCTCATCACCTGCAGAGTACCATCCCAAAAGTAAAGTGTGCTGGTAGCAGCCTCATGCTGTGGGCTGTTTTTCAGCAGCAGGGACTGAGGGACTCGTCAGAGTAGAAGAAAAGCTCAATACACCAAAATATTGAGATAGCCTTAATGAAAACCCAGTCCAGAGCATTCAGAACCTCAGACTGGGCAGAAGGTTCACCTTCCAACAGGACAATGGACCTAAACGCACAGCAAGAGTGTTTAATAGACAACTCTGTGAATGTGTTTGAGTGGCCCAGCCACAGCCTGAGCTTGAACCCAATCAAATATTTCTGGAGAAACCTGAAAATGTGCATCTGCCTCCGTCCAACCTGACAGAGCTTGAGAGGTGAAGAGGTGAAGAGAAGAATGACAGATAATTGCCAAATGCTGATGAGCAAAGCTTGTTGCATCAAACAAAAAAGGCTTGAGGCTGTAAAGGTGCTTCAGTTATATATTTAGTTAAGGGTATGGATACTTATGCAATGTACTTATTTCAGTTTTTTCAGTTTTTTGTTTTTTAATAAATTTACAATTCTGTTTTTGCTTTTTCAATATGGTGTACGAAGTGTAGATTGATGTGGGGAAAAAAGTAATTTAAAGGAGTTTAACATAAAGGAAAGGAAGTGACTTGTGGCCAAGTATGGTAACCCATACTCGGAATTTGTGCTCTGCATTTAACCCATCAAAGTGCGCACACACACAGCAGTGAACACACACCCGGAGCAGTGGACAGCCAATGCTTCAGCACCCGGGAAGCAATTGGGGGTTCGGTGCCTTGCTCAAGGGTCTCACCTCAGTCATGGTATTGAGGGTGGAGAGAGTGCTGGTTATTCACTCCCCCCACCTACAATCCCTGCTGGACCTGAGACTCAAACCCGCGACCTTTGGGTTACAAGTCCGACTCTCTATCCATTAGGTCACGACTCCCCCCAAGGCAGCAACATAAAAAAAATTTGAGATTAGCAAAGACCATCCATGTATTTTTTTTTTTCAGTCTCTTTATTAAGATACAAACAGAAAATACAGAAAATATGCACACAGAATTTAAACAAACACAATTTTCAGAATATAAAGTCTTTTTGAGGCAAAAGTCAGTATACTTCCCTTGGCATTAAGCACACCTTGAACTCTTTTGGGGAGGCTGTCGTGAGGTTTTCTGAACTAATCTTCTGGTATATTATACCAGGCTTATTGCAGCATTTCCCAGAGTTCTTGTTTTATTTCTTTCTCTGTCTAGGTGAACCCATACTGCCTCTGTAATATTCAGGTCAGGTGGAGGCCAGTCCATGAATGTCAGTTTTATCTCTCCAAATATGATTTTGCTGCCTTAGCAGTGAGCTTGGGATCGTTATCATGATGAAAAATAAAACCATTCCCAAGCAAACGGTTTCCAGAAGAAATGGCATGATGAATTAAAACCTGTCTGTATTTTTCAGCATTCATGATCCCATCATTTCGGACAATATCACCAACACCACTGGCAGAAATAAACCAGGACAGACCCTCCACCATGTTTCAATGAAGGCCACAAGCACTCATTCTTCCATCTCTCTCCAACTATTCTTCTTTACATATTGTCGACGATTGGACCCAAACATTTCAAACTTGCACTTACTCCATAATACTCTTTTCCTCTCATCTTCATTCCAATCTTTGTGAGCTTTAGAAGCTTTATCTAAGACTTTTGACCCTGTTCCCCTTCTAAAAAAGTGGTTTCTTGGCCTCTACCTTTCCACAAAGACCATTCCTGATCAAGCTTCTTCGGACTGTAGAAGGGTCAACTTAGCATCCCAACGAAGCTGCCAGATTCCGAGCCAGGTCCTTGCTGGACTGGTGTCTCAAAGAAGAAACTCTGAGAAAATTCTAATAAAATTTTTTAAGATTTCTTGGCCTTCCAGTCCTTTTCTCATCCTTGACCTCACTTGGATTTTCAAATATCTTTATAACAGAATACAACAGCTTGAGTATCCAGTTTGTTTGCCAATTTATCTTTGAGAGCTAATCATTTTGCTGATGCAGAATTGTGATTTTTATGTCTGCTAAATTCTATGATCTGTGGCATTTTGAATGGGATGATGTAATTGAAAATTGGTCTTATACTGTACATATTAACAAGCTTGAAATGAATTATACTCATACAACATGTGTATGTAATGCTCCAGCATGTCTTGCACAAACCTGGTGTAATAGACCTTTTTCACAGCAGTCATTTTGACATCAAATAGTAGGACAAATACAGATGTTAGAAATGTCATTAATTAGGGTTCCATTCCATTTAGGTTTAAGACTGTAAGGGGAGATCACACTAAATACTTCCCACTTTAGCCTATAGAACAGGGGTCGGCAACCTATGGCACGCATGCCAACAGTGCTACGCAGAGGAATAATCACTGGCATGCAAGCAATATAGGGAAAACTGCATACCGACGTACATTTTGAAGTAATCATTCCTCATAGTCACACAGCCTGTTAAAAGCTATAAATACTATTAGACAGATGCGCGTGGCTCTGGCAAATCATTCGCGCAACTGCTGTATATATGAGGCGCTTCATATCAATGCCTCAGCGGTCTGACAGCACTCGTCAATGTCAAAATAATTAAGATGTTCCAATCAAATCAAAGTATGTGGGGTTTACCGTTCACAGAAGCAAAGCGCGAATTCCAGCATGAAGCATCAGTTTAATGCTGAAAGAGAGCGAGGTAAGATGGAAGTTGCAAATAATTTAACATTAGTCAACTGTTTTACGATAGAAATGTTAAATGACTGACAGCTGTATGCAGTGATGCAAACTACTCAACTTTTTTGTTTATATTTATATTGCCAAAAGTATTGGGTCACCCCTTCTAATGAACAGGTTTGACTACTTTACTAATTTCACTGAGTACAAATCTTAATGTTTAAGCATATAATGATATTCTAGGGAATTGTGTGCTTCTAATTTTATAGTAACAGTTTGGACAGGACCCTTTTCTATTCTAACATGACAATGCCTCTGTGTATAAGGCAAGGTTCAAAAAGAAATTATTGATTCAGTGAGTGTGGAAGAACTTGACTGGTTTGCAAAAAGCAAAGTCCTAATCCTAGCTGAACACCTCTGGTGTGACTTTAAATGCAGACACCAATGACTTGTACATACACTATATGGACAAAAGTATTGGGACACCCACTTCTTTAGAACAGAAAAAGGCACTTCCAAAACTGTGGCAACAAAGGTGGAAACATAATTCATGTATTTAAAAATTGTATTTCCATCTCTGTTGCAACAGTTTTGGAACTGTATAAAATGATTGTACCGATATGTACAAGTCATTGGTGTGTGGTGATGAATTTTTGGCTCAAGGTCTGCATTTAAAGTCTCACCAGAGGTGATCAGCTGGGTTTAGGACTTTGTTTTCTGCAGACCAGTCAAGTTCTTCCACGCTGACTGAATCAATAATTTCTTTTGGAACCTTGCCTTATACACAGAGGGATTGTCATGTTAGAATAGAAAAAGGTACTGTCCAAACTGTTACTATAAAATTAGAAGCACATGTAGCAAATTAGCACGAAAGGAGAATATTTATAATTAATTTTAACTGGTTATAATTAATAATAAATATTTAGATTAGATATTAGAATTAACTGTAGCAGAATCGATATTACAATTATTTGATCTATCCGTCCACCGAGCAGACAATATAATTATTTATCAATTGTAGGAAAGATTATTTACCTGGCCAAGAAACAATAGCCTTCATACTTATACAGTACTAGCAGTAGTTTAGCATGTAGCAAGGAGCACATTCAGTGACGTCGAATTGTGAGCAGCACACAGAGACAATCATTTTGTGAATATAAGACATTTAATAAATGTAACTATACCTAACATACAACTAAATTAAGCAAAACACATATATACAGAATGAAGGAAAGCAAGGAAGAGAGAGAGAAGAGCAAAAGAATGGCAGTATTTCACAACAATTAACCACAACCTAATGAGAATCGTCAGAGAATTCAAAAATCACCTTAAACAGGGGCTCAAACTTAAAACACGTATCTAAATAGTTGTAAACGGTTACTTGCATTGGCTTTGCTGCTGAACAAGAGTCCTGATGCGATAGACGACGAATCCTTTAGGAGTGAGCTGAAGGTTTTTCCTCTGGTTCTTCTTGAAGAAAGGAAAGTCCACAGTGGATTGACAAAAGTTATTTGAAGGTAAAACTACCAGAAGGTTAAACTCAAGAGGAGGGCTTGGAGTGTGTCCGTCTCAAGAAGAAGAGTTTCTGAGCGTTGATCAGTCTGAGTTCGGAACTTTTGATAGTTCATAGCCGCACACATTTTGTGGGTGGAGGGGCCAATCAGAGGCATGCATTTTGAGCGGGAGAAACCTTCTTTGTCTCTGTTTATGGCCCATTTGCATTTTTATTGCTAGTCTGGAAGTTAGTGCAGTTTTAATTCAAAACATAGTAAGAATTGTTTGATGCATTTCACGATCACATAGTATACATCATTGTGTGAGAAATAAAGAGAAGATCATTTTGATAACCTCCAGATGATATTAAAGCAGAGATACACTCATACACTTGAATATAGGCATTTAAAGTCTAACTAATACAAGTAAAGGGTTTTAACTAGGTTAATATAATAGGGGAATATACATACAACACATGCATATAGCAGATACATTTATAACTGCTTAATTATGGCCTAAATAAAGAAAATGTCTTTAGGTGTGTGTGTGTGTGTGTGTGTGTGTGTGATGTGTATTGGAAATTGTGGAGACAGACAACTGGTCTGGTGCCTGGCACGGTTTGGGGTCATTCCCTCATCTTTGGAATGTGTTTGAAGTTTGATAGGGACACCATAGAGATAACCTGCTTAGCATGTTTTTGATAGTGGGGAAAAACCATCGGCAATTTAGCACTCATATAAATGTAAACGGTGAGGCCAGATTTGTAATTTATATGCAAATGTCAAAAGGCTAAAAGGGTCTTTTAAAGCATAAAGTGTAAACAGCCATCAATGATCCTAAGCAGACGCTACACACACAATTCCCTAGAATATGATTATATGATTATATAGAATATGATTACATTATGATTTGTACTCATGGAAATGACTAAAGTAGTCAAAGCTGTTCATTAGAAGGGGGTGACCCAATACTTTTGGCAATATAGTGTATTTACATCAACTCTCTTATAAAGACAATTTTTTCATCAACAACTGAACATAGAGCATTACAACACCATTGAATTTCAAAAACATTTATCATACTCATTAATCTATGAAAATTAAAATCAATAAGGATTCTTGTTTTTACCATATTTTTAAAAACAAACAAAAACAACATCTTGTCCTGACTTCTCTTCTATCTTATTTCTCCTAGTGATATAGATAGCACATTTTGCTTGTCCCACCATAAAATTAATAACATGACATTTTGACTTTTGTTTTGGACTATAAAAAAGCCAAGAATAAAATCTTGCTTTGTAAAACAGATATTAAAATAATCAAAAAAAAAAAAAAAACTTTTAACAGGTGAAAAAGAGGTTTAAGTCGATTACGTCCATAAAACAATGAAATTTAGTCTCTCGTTCCAAACAAAAAGGACATTTGTCACTTACATTGGGGTTTAAAATGGATACAAAGGCATTCACAGCAATAGCTCCATGTAAAATTAGCCATTGTAAGTCACCAAGTTTTTTTGTTAATGGTGGTTTGTAAATTGCTCTCCAAACAGGCTTAATTTCATAATTAATCCCTAATTTTTCTCTCCATACTGTATCTGTTTTCAAACTTAAATTGCGTTGATGAATAACTTTCACAATGCATTTATACAGCATTTTTACTTCTACTTTAGAAAAATCAATATGTTCATTAATTCCTAAGTTTAACAGAGGGCTAGTAAAACAAGACCCATTTATAGTGGGGGAAATTTCAATATATGGGAAAAGATCTTTACTGTCAGGGATTAAAGTCTCTGCACCAAACTCTTCTAAAAGTGTCTTCTCTTCATCAGTTAAAATCATATTCAATTTATCAAGATACTTCTTAGCAAAACATATTGATCGAACCCCTAAAAGGGTAGCAATTTGTTCAGGTCTCTGCAAATCATATCCTGATTAATTTATAATATTTTTAACTTAAAAATCCTTTTATACCGTAATAAATCTGTTAAACCAGGAAAATCTTCTCCAGAAGCATCAAACTGAGCTCCAAATATAAGTGGTTCTTCCAACAACCAATAAAGAGAAGTTGCTGGTTCCATCCACCAATTTTTAAAAAGACCCTACACTTTAAATAAGCTTTGATAAAAAGCAGGAATTCCAGTAAAATTCAATCTTTTATAATCCATTAAAAACAATGTTAAGTCCATTTCCATATTGCACTCTCCTCAAAATGCTTAATGCCACTGGTCTCCACACAAGTGAGTAAGGTCCCATGAAAAGTTTCTCTATATATTGGAGACTGTAGGTGGCTCTTCTGCTTGCGAGATTTACTAATCCTTGACCTCCTTCCTCCTTGGGCAAAAACAAAATGCTTTGAGGAGTCCAATGATAATTGTCCCCAAAAAAGTTCACCAGTTCTCTTTGAATATTTGTAAGGAGTCCATTGGGAGGTTCTACACAAGCAAATTTATTCCATAATGTAGATGCCACAAGATTATTAATAACAAGAATATGCCCTCTATAAGATATCTGAGGGAGTAACCATTTCCATTTTTCCAATCGACCTTTTATTTTCTCAAATTAACCTTCCCAATTTTTTTTTAATGAAACTCTCATTTCCCAGATAGACACCAAGATATTTTAACCCTCCTCTTTTCCAAAGCAGTCCTCCAGGTAAAGTGGGAAGATCTCCACTCCAATTCCCCACTAATAGAGCTTCACTTTCCCCCCAATTGACTTTAGCAGAAGAAATACATTTAAAATCAACATTTAACATTTAACAATTTTTTCTAACTTCTCTACATCACCCTTTCTGTTTACAAAAACAATAACATCATCAGCATAGGCAGAAAGGTATAAAGGATTATTACAAACAGGGAAAACCAAACCTTTTAAATGATCTCGTAACTTTTGAAGTAAAGGTTCAATGGCTAAGGAATACAACATACCAGACAAGGCACATCCTTGCCTAACTCCCCTCTGAACTTTGAACGGAGCACTCAAACCACCATTAATCTTAAGAACACTCTCAATGTTACAGTACATAGTCTTAATCATTGATATAAAAGTGGGAATAAAACCAAAAGCCTCTAAAGTATTCCATAAAAACAGATGTTCAACTCTGTCGAAAGCTTTCTCTTGATCAAGAGAAATCAAGCCACAATTAATTTCCAAGAGTTTAGAAGCATCCAAAACATCTCTAATTAAAGCAATATTATCAAAAATAGACCTGTTAGGAATACAATAAGACTGATCAGAATGAATCAATTGGCTTAAAACTTTACTAAGTCTTAAAGCCAAAACTTTAGACAAAATTTTATATTCTGAACATAACAGTGAAACAGGGCGCCAACTGCTGATATACTGAAGGTCACCTTTCTTAGGTAACAGTGTGATGACGGCTCTTCTGCAGCTCAGTGGCAATAGTCCTCTTTTCAGACTGTCATTAAAAACTGCCAGCAATTCCTCTCCCATGACAGGCCAGTTAGCCCATCAATTCCTGGAGATTTACCATTTTCCATGGTCATCATGGCAGAATAAAGCTCTTGCAATGACAAAGTCTGTTGTAGTTCATTGTTGGACTCTTTGTCCACCTTTGGCAGTCCTTCCAAGAAATGATCAGCATCTGCACCCCATTCCACAAGTTCAGATTTATAAAGGTCAGAATAAAAATCTACAGCACAACTTCGTATATCAGCAGGCTCAGTGAATTCTCATCCTGTAAGCTGACCGTAAAGAATGAATAATTTTACCTTTTTTCATTTCCAAATTAAAAAAGAATTTCGAAGGAGCATCCATTTGGGCCACAGTTTCAAAACGTGAGCGAACTAGAGCTCCTTGTGATCTGACTCCCAACAGGTCTACCAACATTGCTTTTTTCCTCTTCAATTCATCAATATGCTTTTTATCATTTTATTTTTAGATGTTATTACATCTTGTAAAGCAACAATTTCCATTTCTAAAACCTTCATTGACTGGGCTATATCTCGAGTAACATTCAGAGTGTACTCTTGACAAAGATCTTTTATAAGAATTCAACAATCACAATCACACCATTGTTGTAAAGAACCATAACAATGTTTTTGCTGTCTAAAAGTTTCCCTGCCAAAAATAAAATTATCTATGAATTTTTTTATCACTTAACAATGAATTATTAAAAATCCAGTATGCACTCTTACACTTAACACACTTGATAAAAACACTGCACAAAACTAAACTAAATCAGAAAACCCCACTGGAATAATTTTACAAAATTTGAAAAGATTACGTTGAAACTAAATACTGTAAATTCTGTCAAGTCATGCCAAAGAGATTGAATGTTCAGTGTTATGAGCCCAAGTATACTGTCGGGCATCTTGATTCATACTTCTCCATATATCACATAAATCATGAGTTTCAATAAGTTGTATTAGTGTTTTCTGAGAAGCAATATGTGGTTCTATATGATTTCTATTCAACTTGTCATTAACGGTACAATTAAAATCTCCCCCTATAAACAACAACTCTTCTGGATTTAAACCTTTCAAAACAGCATCTACTTTAAAAAAATAATAAAAAAAAAACTCTTTCTAATCCTTTATTAGGTGTATTTAAATTCATAAGCCCCATAGTCGTTTTTTCAAATTTAACTTTCATTTTTAAAAACCGAGCACCAATTATTTCATCCACAAAGTAAAGGTAAAAAAATGTTTTGAGAACAAAACAGCAACCCCTCCACTAATAGAGGATTTATGACTTAGAAAAATTTGTCCATTCTATTCTCTTCTCCAGTCTGTCTCATTTTTAAAATCACTATGTGTTTCCTGTAGAAACACAATATCAATTTGCTTTTGTCTAATAAACTCAAATAACATCATTCTTTTATGACTATCTCTGGCACCATTTAAATTTAAAGTTCCAATTTTAAAATTTGTCATTTATTTTAGAGACTAAAGCAAAAAAAAAAAAAAAAGAAAGTTTGAAAGTTGCAAAAAAAAAAAAACTATTTTCAGCAGAATTTTAGACGTTAACAGCTTCATCATCTTTGGTAATTTTTTTTTTTAAGTGTGTTCACAAGTTTTCTGAGACGGTAAACCTCTACATCTTGAAAAGCTCCTTCTTTCATTAGATACCTCACATCATTTATGAATTGTTTGTAATCAGGGAAAAAATCTTAAACTTGCACTCCTTTCATTCCCTTTGTTTCTTGCAGAAATCTGCTAATGTCATCAGCTCTATACAAACAAATCAAGTTTTCACTTTGAGAACTAACAGACAGATTTGAGCACTGAGACAAATTTGAATCAGAGGAGTCTCTATCACTGTCAGAACCCACATTCTCACTACCACCATAATCTTTCCTGACTTGTTTAAAAGCCTTTGCACAGCTTTTTTCTTTCTTTTAACTGGGATTTTAAAGACAGATCTTTCTACTTTCTACTTCTTTCTCAAAATCAACAACATTGTCTTCAACATCTATTTCATCAGCGTCTGCCACACAGACGTTTTCAGAATGTTCAAACTGCTCATCGGACAACAGAAAAGTGTCATTTTTACTAGGCTTAGTAACAATCTCTCAGACTCGATCTCAGCAACTGCATCTGCAATCGGCTCATGTTCAGCGACTTCTGCAGACGTACCGGCATTCTCCGCGTCACCCGCGATCTCAGCCGGAGAAAGAGCAGAAACTGCTTGTTTCGAGTTTGTGCTCGTACCAGCACTATCTGTTTTATTAGGACACTCACGAACAAGATGTCCAATTTTACCACAACTAAAACATTTAATTGTAGTATCAGATGTTGCAAACACTGTGTAGTCGAAACCATCAATTTTGAACTTGAAAACCAAATCGATATCATCAATTCCATTTTTCAGCACCATGAAATCTTGTCTTCTAAACGAGACTAGATGTTTTACCAATGGTGACTTGCACCCAAGAGGGATTTTTTTGATAGGGAAACCAGTTTTCCATAATGAGATAATTCTTGCACCAAGACTTTGTCTATGATAAACGGAGGTACATTGGACAGTATTACCTTTTTAGACGGGCTACTCAAAGGCAAAACAGGTACTAGCGAACCATTCAACACTATGTCTCTTTGTACAATGTCATTTGCCTTTTCAACTGATTTAAAAAAAAAGAACTGTCATTTGTCATTTATATGGGTTTCTTTCATTGTTTGTGGGCTAATGAATTCACTGCAGACAGACTCACCGCCACGCCATGCTTCATGCAAATAATGTAACCTTTAATTACAAACCACACCTCTTTTAAGACAACGCTACAGCGGTCATACACACGTGACCACGTGAAACATCATAGCATATTACAAGAACATTTGCACTGTTAATCCGCGATGCCAAAACAATATTATCATGTCCCACAATCTCTCCCACCGCTAAACAACACTGTTCCACACTGATTTTAGATTCCACCTTTACTCCGTGGCAGCAAATTTTCAAAACTCATTGTGTCTTGGTTCATCATGCCTCCCAGCACAACGCTGGTTGCAGACGCAAGATGCAAAACAGCCAAATAATTCAACACATAAAAGACAAACACAAAAAAAAAGATAGAAGATTGAAAAGTTTTTAGCACACAGCTACAAACACACTCACCCTCACCACGCTCCGTTCACTCCCAGCATGCACTCCGACAGAGAGAGAGAGAGAAAGAGATAGAGAGAGAATCAAACTATTTGCTATGTAAAGATATAATGTTGTAATGAAATTTTTAGCAGAGAGTGAAATCAGAACACCTCTGTGTGTGTTGTAATCACAGTTTTTTTTTTTGTTCAGTTTTTCGGCTGTTTGTTACTAGCCTTGTCACGAATCCGGTCTGTGGCCTTCCGCCCGATAGCCACCAGAGGTCGCCCTTCCATCATATTGACTCTCACCATTGCACAGACTGTTTCACATTACCCCGGACTACATTTCCCATCAGCCATTTCACTAATCACACGCTCACACCTGAGACCCATCACACAATCACACACTCTACATAAGCCATGGACTTCCTCTCTGTCACTGCCGAATATTGTATAGCGTATATCACTCTCCTAGCGATAGCTACTTTACGGAGCCAATTTAGTAATCATAGTCTTGCCTTGCCTGTTTAATCGTTTTTTGATTTTTGCCCGTGTTTCCTGGATTAACCCTTTGCCTTGCCATTCGGACTCTGTTTGACCCTGGCTGGATTATTGCTGTGAACCTGGTTTATCTCGTTGCCTTGCCCTGTTGGATATTGTATGCTGATCAAAGACCCACGCTTGCCCTAGGATTACTCTTTGTCTTGCCTATGTTGTACCTGTTTGCCATTGTCTGAACCTTGCCTGATTGTGACCACATCTCTGAATAAAAGCCTTGCAAATGGATCCGCACGTCTCCCGTCTCGTCGGCTCCATAACAAGCATCCTTTTAAACCTGTTGGCTCTCCCTGCACTAAGACTGAAAGTTTTTGTCCATAGGTGGTGGAGTGCAGTACAGAATTTTCTGTTGAAGGCAAATTTCCACAATAAACGTTCTTTGCAAAAAAAAAAAAGAGGAATAAGACCAGAATAAACATTGCTCGGGCTTTCCCGAGATGGAGAACCTTAACTTTTCTTTGTAATCCTTTATGAAATTATGCAATTTCTGAGTAAAAATTTGTTCAAAGTAAATCCTATTTCCATGTATATGAGATATTATTTATTCTAAGAAGATGAGCAGCCACCCTCCCCCCCCCCCCCCCCCCATTATGCATTATGAAATTATGCAATTTCTGAGTAAAAATGGGTTCAAAGTAAATCCTATTTCCATGTATATGAGATATTATTTATATAATATATAAATAATATCCCCCCCCCCAATCTAATATGAACTATATCTGAATGACAGACAGCAACTCAGAACTCATATAATAATAGCAAACCACAGATCCCTCCTACTGGATGTAGTTACAGATCAAATAGCAAGAAAAAAATACATACATAAATACATACATACATAAATTTGGTTTTGTGTGTCATTTGTATTGTTAATTCAATAACTGCTGTTCCTGCTTTCAAATAAATTAAGCAGATGCTCTTTTCTTAATGTTAATTAATTATGTGTATATGATAACATCATTGTAAAATAATAATAATAATATTAATAATAATCTCCGAAATACTTTTACAATTCACTTCGCAGTAGAATTAAAATCAACTAAATACTGCACCCTACTGGATGAAATCATAATTACTCAGAACAGTGGCAGGGATATTAACATCGATATGACATCAACAACAATGAAGAAAAAGCCAATGTAGAATGAAGATACTCCATCATGATGATCTAAGACTGCATAAAAATTATAACAAATACAAAAGATGTTTGTTAATAGGTGTACATACAGTATCCACCATTGATTCGATATACGGAATATTATCAAAAGAAAAAAAATCATTATCATAATTTCATGAATATCATGAAAAGTCATTATTATATTTTTTTTTTGTGACAGGACAGAAATCTCTCAGATTTCATTAAAAATATCTTCATTTGTGTTCTGAATATGAATGAAAGCCTTATGGATTTGGAACAACATAAGGGTTGTAAATGATTACATAATTTTAATTTTGGGGTGAACTATCCCTTTAACACTCACAAGCAGTGTTTGCTCTGTAAACCCATAGTAAGGTTTATACATTTTAGCATATTTCTCTTGATAAAAGAAACATTCAACTTGTGACAGTATATAATTTTTATTAATTTATTTTTTCTGCAGATAATGTACATGTATTTACATAAAGCTGATCTGAATTTACATAAAGCTGATCATCTAAAAAGCAAAATCACAAAATAAAATGACTAAAGGGAGCTTCATTGTGCTGCTAAGAATCTGTAAAATGTCATTGGGTTTGCATTTTCACTTCACTTTTTATTTCCTGTCTGTTTTTTTTTTTTGTTTGTTTTTTTTTTGTACTTCCACTTTCTGTTGAGCTTTAGTTCACAGACTAACATCCCTATATTCTTCTTTACAATATTCTGAAATTATCTAGGGAATATATATATATATATATATATTTGAGTGAAGGCGGACAATTCAGATAAACACATATAATACATGCAAGTAATCAATACTGTCTTAATTTAAGAAACATTTTTGGAATATATCATCTCTACAAATGAACATTTTTCTTAAATTGCATTTTAACCCTCTGGGGTCTGAGAGTGTTTTGGGGCCCTGGAGAAGTTTTGACATGCCCTGACATTTGTGTTTTTTTTCAGTATCTTAAAAACATATTAATGGCTAAAGTCTGATAACACTGTATTCAGCACAAACTAGGCTACAATAATATGTGACATGAAATACATGTGCATAAATGTACATGTTTTTAATGTACATGTTTAATAGAATTAAAAATATTCCAAATAAAATAAGAAATACAAAAGGTTAATTGAATAATTCATATATTTAAATTTGTATATGCATATTATTACAACGGAAGTTTCTTTTTTCTTCTTCAAGTCTGTTCTTCTCTCTTCAGAAAGTTTCTTATGATTTATGCATCCACATGGTCGTTGCTGGTGTACAAAGAGTTCAATGTCAGTCTCTGTGTGCTGTTAAACTACTGAAACTAAAGACTGATCCAAATCTAATCCTGAACCCAAACTCATCAGGAAAAACAGTTAGGACAAACCAAACCAAACCTAATCAGATTATCAAATATGATCAGAATATGTGTGAACTCCTAATTTGTTTTGGCACTGAACGTTAATAATCAATAACTCTGTGTCAGTAGGAAGTCAGATACTGTAGGTAGTGACGATGTTGTGAGGAAAGTAATTAATGTCAGTAGACAATGCACCTGCTGTTGAAGGTAAACTGTTGTACCACTGACCTGTGTACAGCAAAAAATATATTGGCTCACATATTTGCACTTATATTTTGAATATTTTGAAATGAAAACTGACAGAAAAGATCATGGCACCTGGCATTGGAGTAGTCACATTAAAATTATATTTACTTGTATTTTTGCACTTTCAAAAAATGTAGTCTTCCTTTGTGTTAACAAGAAAAATGCAGAGTGGATGTGGCAAAGCAGAAGTGACTCTCAAGCACAAGCTTAATACTTTCTAAACACTGCTGCTGGGTTTCTAAAATGAGGCTGATTTTAGAAGATATTAAGTCTAATGTTTACTAACTAAGACTAATATAATGCTTGCTTCTAATATATAGATGAACAATTAAGTAGTGGACAGCAGGACACAACCTAACAATTTTTGGCTTTCTAAGGTTGTGTGAATCCACTTGGGGTTCTTTTCCCCACCACATTTCACACGTCTAATACAAATATTTGGTCTTGTTTCATTAATACAGTGTGTACTTTTTTTTTTTTTCCCCTGAAAAAAACTGTGACAACATGCCCTCATAGGTGGGGCACATTGTAACGTGACACAATTTTTTAAAATAATGCATCATTCTGCCTAACTTTTTACATTACTTTAAATGAGTGTACCCCCCAAGATTACTGTTATAAACATGAGCTGCGTCTAAAAGGTAAAGGAGGAGGTGTTGCTACAGTTTATAGCAATATCTTCAATATTTCTAAGAGGTCATGTTTCAAGTATAATTCGTTTGAAGTATTGGTGCTTCATATAACGTTATCCAGAGAAACAAGTGTTAATGATAAATCCCCTGTGATGTTTGTACTGGCTACTGTATACAAGCCACCAGAGCACCATGCAGACTTTATTAAAGAATTTGGTGATTTTCTATCTGAGTTAGTGCTGGCTGCAGATAAAGTCTTAATTGTTGGTGATTTTAATATCCATGTTGATAATGAAATAGATTCATTGGGATCAGCATTTATAGACATTCTAAACTCTATTGGGGTTAGACAACACGTGTCAAGACCTACTCACTGTCGAAATCATACTCTAGACTTAATACTGTCACATGGAATTGATGTTAGTGGCGTTGAAATTCTGCAGCAAAGCGATGATATCTCAGATCATTCTCTAGATTCGTGTATATTCCATATAGCTAAAGCTGTAAATTCAACTCCTTGTTACAAATATGGTAGAACCATCACCTCTGCCACAAAAGACTGCTTTGTAAGTAATCTACCTGATTTATCTCAATTCCTCAGCATATCCAATAGCTCAGAACAACTTGATGATATAACAGAAACTATGGACTCTCTCTTTTCTAGCACTTTAGATACAGTTGCTCCTTTACGCTTAAGGAAGATTAAGGAAAAGAGTCCAACACTGTGGTATAATGAGCACACTCGCGCCCTAAAGAGAGCAGCCCGGAAAATGGAGCGCAGCTGGAGGAAAACAAAACTAGAGGTATTTCGTATCACTTGGCGGGAAAATACTCTCTCCTACAGAAAAGCCTTAAAAACTGCTAGATCTGATTACTTCACGTCTCTTTTAGAAGGAAACAAACACAACCCCAGATATTTATTCAGTACAATGGCTAAATTAACAAAAAAAATCAAACATCAGTAGTAATGACTTTATGAATTACTTTACTTCCAAGATCGAAACCATTAGAGATAAAATTGTAACCATGCAGCTGTCAGCCACGGTATCGCATCAGACAGTGCTTTATAGATCCCCTGAGGAACAATTCCACTCATTCCCTTACATTGAAAATGAAGAAATGTATAAACTTGTTAAATCATCTAAACCAACAGCTTGTATGTTAGACCCTATTCCATCTAAACTACTAAAAGAGGTGCTTCCAGAAGTCATAAATCCTCTTCTGAATATTATTAACTCCTCATTGTCATTAGGATATGTCCCAAAAACCTTAAAATTGGCTGTTATTAAGCCTGTCATTAAAAAACCACAACTTGACCCCAAAGAATTAATTAATTACAGACCGATTTCGAAACTTCCTTTTCTGTCAAAGATACTAGAAAAGGTAGTATCATCACAACTATGTTCCTTCTTGCAGAAAAATGGTATCTCTGAGGATTTCCAGTCAGGATTTAGACCATATCATAGTACTGAGACTGCTCTCATTAGAGTTACAAATGACCTGCTCTTATCATCTGATTGTGGTTGTATCTCTCTATTACTGACTGCCAGCAATTCGTGGCAGTGAATGAAGAGTTATCATACCAATCATAAGTGCAGTATGGAGTACCCCAAGGCTCAGTTTTAGGACCCTTACTTTTCACGCTTTACATGCTACCCTTGGGAGATATCATCAAGAGACATGGTTTTAGCTTTCACTGTTATGCTGATGATACTCAGCTCTATATTTCTTCGCGACCCGATGAAACATACCAAATTGCAAAACTAACAGAATGCATAGTTGATATAAAATCTGGATGACTAGTAATTTCTTACTGCTAAATTCTGAAAAAACAGAGGTGTTAATTATCCGACTAAAAACCTCAGCACGTAATGACCTAGAACACTGTCTAATACTTGATGGCTGCTCTGCAAATTCTTCATCATCAGTTAGGAACCTAGGCGTGTTATTTGATAGCAATCTTTCCTTTGAAAAACATGTCTCTAGCATTTATAAAACTGCATTTTTCCATCTTAAAAATATATCTAAATTACAACCTATGCTCTCAATGTCAAATGCAGAAATGTCAATTCATGCGTTCATGAACTCAAGGTTAAACTATTGCAATGCTTTATTGGGTGGTTGCTCTGCACGATTAATTAACAAACTCCAGCTGGTTCAAAATGCAGCACCTAGAGTTCTTACTAGAACCAGGAAGTACTACCATACTAGCCCAGTTCTGTCAACACTGCACTGGCTCCCCATTAAACATCACATAGATTTTAAAATCTTGCTAATTACTTATAAAGCCCTGAATGGTTTAGCCCCTCAGTACTTGAGTGAGGTCTTATTGCAATATAGTCCTCCACGTCCGCTGCGTTCTCAAAACTCTGGCCATCTGATAATACCTAGAATATCAAAATCAACTGCGGGCGGCAGATCCTTGTCCTATTTAACGCCCAAACTCTGGAACACTCTACCTAACACTGTTCGGGAGGCAGACACACTCTGTCAGTTTAAATCTAGATTAAAGACCCATCTCTTTAACCTGGCTTACACATAATACACTATCGCATTTCTATAATTCAAATCCGTTAAAGGATTGTTAGGCTGCATTAATTAGATCAATCGGAAACCGGGAACACTTCCCATAACACCCGATGTACTTGTTACATCGTTAGAAGAATGGCATCTACGCTAATATTAGTCTGTTTCTTTCTTATTCCGAGGTCACCATAGCCACCCGGATCCAGTCCGTATCCAGATCAGATGGTGGATCAGCACCTAGAGACGACCTCGACTGCCCTGAAATGTTAGCGGAGACCAGGACATCTAGATGTGCCCCAGAGACTGATCCCCTTTGAAGACCTCATCCACCAGATGGCCGTTGGGACAAGACCACAGGAACCAGATGAATTTTCTGCGCAATTTGACTTGGCTGCAGCCTAGTTTTAAACTGCTGGTTTTGTCTGGCCAGAGGAGAAAGACACACTATTTCGACACACTATTTCCCCATTTAATACTGTAAAGCTGCTTTGACACAATTTGCATTGTAATAAGCGCTATATAAATAATGATGAGTTGACTTGACTTGATATGGAACAAAATAAAGGTAAGTGATAAGACATTTTATTTTTTTGATGAACTGTTTTATTGACGTTATCTCTCTTAAAATACCTTATAGTGTTACAATAACCAGAACAGTCCTGAATTAGATCAAGCTTTAATCTATGCAAACCAAACTATCACTTTAGGTCATTAAACTATTATGCTGCATGAGAAGTCTGTCTGAAAGCCATTTTAGGAGGTACCTCTGTGCACAAACGCTGCCTGGAAAGTCATTGCCTGATAGGGTCAGCTGCCTAAGCTTTCGGATGCAGCCATATTCTCATCAGCATCGTGTTGTCTATTGAATTTCACCCAGAAGGACTGAATTACAGTCATACTGGTCAAATCACGTTATTACAGGCCCTTACCTTAGATGCTATGAAGTCAAAATACCATTACATAACAAATATATTTGTTAACATTTTTTATTGTCGACATGGTTGACAATGTCAACTAATTGTTTTAGCCTTATTGCAGACTTGGATATTTTGGCATTAGTTATTTTTGTTATTTTATTTTTATTATTAAAGATAAGAACAAAGAAGAACAAAGAACAGATCACATTAATGCATGCAAGTAATCACTTTTATTTTCTTATAAAAACATTTTTGAAATATACCATACCATACCACAGCTTCTTCCCCTTACTGTATGTAGATAGATATTGTACTGTACCATTTTTATTTAACAAACAATTTTATCCAAACATGCTAACAAATGAGGAATGTTATGGCAAAATCATGTAAAATGTAAAATGTAAAAAAAATCTCATAAAATTACATTTTTATAAAATTGTACTTGTAATAATATATTTTATAAACAGGGGTGCACATAAGCCTTTCGGTCTGGTTCTCATGAGAGCACTTGGAGGTTTGGTTTGGTGCTCACACTGCACATAGTGTGACAAACTAAATATAACTATACAAAAAATACTAATAGTAATAATAGTATTATTGCACAATTTTTTTTTTATAAAATAATAAACAAAATAAATAAAATTTAATAATACTATTATATTTTAAAATGAAGAATAGTATTGAATAAAAATACTATGATTTTATAGTACACTGAAAAAATACAATGCTTTCTTTTAATGAATTTTCACATTTTTAAACCTAAAATCAGCTTTTATTTTGGTGGGTTACCAGCAAGTGAATGCATTGCCGGTTTTAGCGCTGCCAAGTGAAGTGTGTCCGTGAATGAAATATCTTGTGTTTTGCTCTGATACTGGAAGCACGTAGCCTAGACCTAGATTTATGCATTCTCTTAGAATGGAAATCTTATAGATTATAACAGGTAGGTGTTTCTGCATTAACAGCTGTCAACCATGTCGGTGTGCAAATGAGCGGTCTGAACTTTACCCAGCGGATTTTTATTTTGGTCACACATACGCATCACCTATGTGCACCCCTGTTTATGAATTCTAAATAAAATTAAAAATGCAAAAGGTTAGTTGAATAAAGAATTAATTTTTAATTTATACTTTCATTTTTATATTTTCATACTTTTTGTTTTTCTTCAGGCCTGTTCTATTCTCTTCTGAAAGTGATTATTTATGCTTCCACATAGTCATTGTTGATAACTGTTGTGGGGTTGATGGAGTCTGTTAACAAAAGTGTAAAAAGAGTTAACAGTGTTAGTTTTTGTGTGCTGTTAAACTACTGAAGCACAAGACTGACACAAATCTAATCCTGAACCCAAACTCATCAGTCAGGCACACCAAACCAAATCCCATCAGATTATCGTAACATCACGGACAAATATGGTCAGAATATATACACTATATTGCCAAAAGTATTGGGTCACCCCCTTCTAATGAACAGGTTTGACTACTTTAGTAATTTCCATGAGTACAAATCTTAATGTTAAAGCATATAATGATATTCTAGGGAATTGTGTGCTTCTAATTTTATAGCAACAGTTTGGACAGGACCCTTTTCTATTCTAACATGACAATGCCTCTGCGTATAAGGCAAGGTTCAAAAGGAAATGAATGATTTAGTCAGTGTGGAAGAACTTGACTGGTCTGCAGAAACCCAAGTCCTAATCCAAGCTGAACGCCTCTGGTGTGACTTTAAATGCAGATCTTGAGCCAAAAACTCATCACCAAACACCAATGACTTGTACATATGGGTACAGTCATTTTAGACACTTCCAAAACTGTTGCAACAGAGATGGAAATACAATTTTTAAATACATGCATTATGTTTCCATCTTTGTTGCCACAGTTTTGGAAGTGCCTTTTTCTGTTCTAAAGAAGGGGGTGTCCCAATACGTTTGTCCATATAGTGTATTTACAAGTCATTGGTGTTTGGTAAAGAGTTTCTGGCTCAAGGTCTGCATTTAAAGTCACACCAGAGGTTTTCAGCTTGGATTAGGACTTGGCTTTCTGCAGACCAGTCAAGTTCTTCCACACTGACTAAATCAATCATTTCTTTTTGAACCTTGCCTTATACACAGAGGCATTGTCATGTTAGAATAGAAAAGGTTCCTGTCCAAACTGTTGCTTTAAAATTAGAAGCACACAATTCCCTAGAATATCATTATATGCTTAAACATTAAGATTGTTCTCATGGAAATTACTAAAGTAGTCAAACCTGTTCATTAGAAGGGGGTGACCCAATACTTTTGGCAATATAGTGTATAAACGCTAGAGTTGTCTTCAGTAGCACTGCATGTCAAAATGCATCTCACACCTACTGTATAACTGGTGTGAGATTTTAAAGTAAACACATGCACACAGAGATAACTACTATATACATATACTGAGATTGAAGAAGAGAAACTCTGTTACTCTGTTAATCTACAACCCGAAAACCAAACCCTTCATGTTAGTCTTTGAGCTTCGTGTAGCATCTTTAGCAGCCAGAGAAAAGGATGATTAATCCAGTAATCAAATTAAATACATAAATATTTTGACATGTTCTTTGGATATTGTGTATAGATTTTCATTATTTTCAGTATTTGGTTTTGATCTGACTGTGGTTATCAGGTCTTTCATAATATTTATTCCTGCTATGAATGAGTAGCCTAACTGCTGAAACACACACCTTTAGTTTTGCTCCTGATGTTGGTCACAATCACTGCTGCAGTCATGATGAAGAGACCAACAGCAATGAAGGAGGAAAAGCAGATGCAGAATAAAGATACTCCTTCCTCGTAATGATAGAAGACTGCATGGAAATGCAATGACAGTCAGAATATATTTTGGTGTGAATATATTTTGTCTGTATGAGTGTCTCATACAGACACTCTAGTGATCAGCTGTATTATTAATGTATATTATTAATGTATATTTAAAACATGTTTTAAAAAATGTTATTAAAATAGGAAAATGCAAACATTTATCAATATAGTATGATCTAGGCAGGGAAGTAACATCTAAACATAGTTGCAGAGATATATTTGTTTACCTGACCCACTATAATTATACGTCTGGCTGCGCAGGTGGATGAAATCTAGATGAAAATCAGCAAACATATGCTCACAGGTGAAGGAAGCAGGTGGACTCACTGTGACTAGAAACACACATATTTCTGAAGAATCTGAAGCAGAGTATTTGAGTAATTCCATGGTGTAGTTCAGTTCACTTTCCACAGACAGATCGAATGACTGGCTGCTGTGTGTCTTGCCAAACTTGCACATCACAATCAAATTCTCTCTGTCCTTGATCTGTTGGTACACTGTGATGTTGGGCTCTGGGACATCTGAAACTGGAACACATCAACATGTTGGCGAATGAATATGTTACAAATTTCTGCAGCTAAAATAGTATAATATAGCACATCTTCAACAACATCTAATGTGTGTTGGCATAACTGACATAATAATGTACAAAACATACTTTAAAATCCGTGCAAAGCAATATTAAATATGTGTTCTGAGTTTGTCACACCACAGAAAAGTGTTATTAACCACCCAGCCAAATTTGAATGATAAAAAAAAGCCAAGTAAATAAAATAAGATATCAAAATCTTGAAAAAACAAGCAGTATTCTCTGCTCTCAGATGCTGGGGGCGTGTCCGATGGTGGCACTGAAACCACGCCCACTCGCGGGAAAGCTGACATCTCTCTCAACTGTCAAATGCCGCTACGACCTGAATGGATGCTTCCTCTAGCAGCTTAATTTAAATAAGGAGACCAATATGTTTTATGAATTATCGCAATCAGGTAATAATGCATTTACGTGACGAAGGCATAGCTAGCTAGCAAACTGTAGACTGTAGTAATTAACGGTAACAAGTGAGCGGGTGAATCACTGATGCTAATGCACTCTAGTTATTGGTTGTGTTTGACTTGAATCAGCACTCAGACCTGCCAACCTGTATGCATTTTGCATTGCAGCTACGCATTTTGACCTCAAATTACGCTGGTACGATTTTTCACCCTAAACTACGCAAAAACCTAGTGACACCGGGTGTGCCTCACACGTCCTGAAAAGTGAAGCGGTGGGCTCTTTGATCGCCCCCTGGTGGCTGGCTGCAGTACAGGTCATAACCCCACCTTCTCCATGTAAACGAATGGGACTTCGTCAAAATAGAAAAATAAATTACACTTCCAATACAATATTCTGAAATATGTTCAATTGTTCATTTTTGTGATAAGTTTGATTTTAGCTAGTAATTTGATGCTTTAAAAATGGGGCGTGTTGTTATGGTTGATTGGGTCTGTGGGAGTTTGGGCGGGAGCTTGATACCGCGGCTCCACCTCACGACACTACTGCGCAGACTCGGGCTCCAAATGAATCTCTACTGCGCAGACTCGGGCTCCAAACGAATCTCTACTGCGCAGACTCGGGCTCCAAATGACGTCAGTTACTCAAGATGGCACCGGCCATAATGAGATGCTTTGGCTTCAATTTCTATTGTGGAAGGAAGTGGAGAAGCGTCGTCCATCTTTTTTTACAGTCAGTGGGTGACACCTCTGTCCACGTGCAGTACTCAAATCAAGCAACAGCAAAAGATGAAGAGTTCGACCAATCAGAGTGTTTTTTTCAGTTTTGCGTTTAAATAATTTCTGTGCGTTTCTCTCCAGACTGGCTGTTTGTTTGTGTCCGTGAGTCTACGTGCTGAGATGGAGAAATGCCTTCCCTCTTATAATGTGCACTTGAAAAAGCAACACACGCCAAACATCTTCACTTGTAATGACTTGTAATGAGAAGCGTTTCTAAACCTACTGTCCAACAAAAGAGAACATAACATGATTTTACTCCACAACATCAGTCAAATGTTTGAAATAACTTCCTTTAGTAATCTGATGTGGATTCTTATCACAGAATCACAAAGAAATATATATTCTATACTGTAAAAAAGGCTATGCCGATTAGCAATGGATTATAAATATACTTAATTACTATGAAAATACCCAAAATGGTTTTAAGAACACAGATTATCTATAAATTGTCGCAGTGAAGTGTTTATTATCTTCATGTTTCATCATTCAAAGAGTTTCTATCTATGGTTTATTCAGTTACAGCGACAGCTGGATGGCTTTGTCCATATTAGGGATTTCCTGGAGAGTTTTGCGTTCTATTACTTCCGTGATGCATATGTGGATTTTCAGCACGAGGGTGCCCTCCGACTTCCACTATGAATGAAACAGACATTACATGTGTTTATAGCACTCAATAATGGCCAATCCATAAAAATAATACTTCTCTCAAAAGAAATTTGAAGTAGACATATGATAATCCATGTTTTCTACAGTGTACAGAAGTGTACTAGAGTTTTAATTAAAGTGTACTGCAGTTTTTTTAAAATAGCATTTTAAATTGCAAATTGCAAAAAATACTCTAATGTGCCAAGCCATTAGAACCAAACCGAAAACCATGGTTAAAAAAGGTATTTATTGAACCGTGGGCTAACTGTATTGTTGCATGCATACTATTTACTCTAAAATACTGTATAACAGGAATAGCACAAAGGTGTGTGTGACCCTGAGTACTAACCTTTTGGAAAATATTTAACATTAAATTTTACATTTTGTACATTGTGCAATTAGGATTTTGACATTAGCCTTCAAGAAGCTTCAGGTAATAATGTAGATATCTAGGAATATATGAACCCCGTCCCCAACTCATTGTCTCATACGGTCACATCGACGGTACTCAAAATTTTTTTTCCAAGGTTGGCAAATCTGAGCGCTTCGCAGACCAATCGGTGTATGACATCAAAGTACCACAAGAGCGATTTGAAAGCATAAGGAGCCGTCTGCTCTCTCTATAACTCACTGTAGTTTGATTTCCTACAACGATCATTCTGCACAGCGCTGTTTCAACTCAAACACACCTCAGTGTTAGGGGAGGGGCCATGCTCGGTGGCTCCATTGCATCGAGACATGATTTCAGGCCCTCCCAAAAAATCCTGAACACAAAAATGAGGAAAAACTACTTAACGGTCTAACTCCACAATTCAGTACTACATAGTACACAGTCTTTGTAACATGTTTCAGCAATATATTACTAACATTTATAATGTGTTTAGAAACAATTCTCTGAATTGCCTTTACACAGACTTTTAATAATCAGTTACTCTCAAAAGGGAGCCAAATGATGCAGCGTTGTTGTTTTGAGGAAAGTAATTCATGTTAATCTTAGTGATTTGGTTTATTAAAAGACATCAACAATAATAAAAAAAAAAACAATTAGCCATAAATCACTTCAACTTAAAGGATGTGTGATTGAGACTATTTTTTATTGTATTTCAAGGACCTTTAATACAGTTCAAATTTGTTCATACTTTCATACTCTCTAATGATACTCTCCACATCCTGAGAAAATTTGTGTGGGATGTCTGCATCAATCCAATCTCCTGATTCCTGACATTTCTCTGGATAAACAGATGACAATAGTTTATTATTAATATAGGATTTACACCTTATTAAGTAAAACATAAAACATGGGAGAAAACGTTGTACTTACGTGAAGCTAACATTACAACCAGCAAAAGGACATGTGAAAGGAGTTTCATTGTGCATCAAACGATGGTCCTTACTAACACAATGTGCACTAGCCCAGTTTCATTTATCAGTTCTTCTCCTTTATATTTCCTGTGTTAAAGTGTAGTCCTTGTCATTTCCATAATGAGGCATGTCTTAAACCAAAACATAGATGAAAAACTAGATTTTTACATTTTATGAAGCAAATGATTGCATGGTGCTTACTTTGCACACTGAGAAGCTGTGGATGACTTAAAATGAAACATGTAAGTGACAAACCACAAGTGTTCAGAATCAGTAGAGCGACTGCTACAGTGGTGTAGCAGACGTGGATGACACATCCTTCCTGTTATGCAGACTGGAGTGGTGTGGATTGTGATGTTTTTAATCAGCTGTTTGGACTCTCATTCTGACGGCACCCATTCACTGCAAAGGATCCATTGGTGAACAAGTAATTTAATGCTAATTTAGCCAATTTTTTTGTAATGAAGAAACACCTTCAGGCTGTTACGGAAGCAGGCTCAAACAGAGGATTAGAATCAACAGGTAACTTATTTAAAACAAAAAAATCAGTCACTAAAAGTTTTGTGACTCTGCAAATGCCAAAGAATAAATAAGACTATTTAGAGTATTTATATTGAAGGGTTTAAAAAATCTAAAAAGTTAAATGGATGTTCCTTTCCCAAAATACAGTTTATTTCCCATTTTAATTTTCTCATTACTTCACATTTGTCACATTTCATATTGTAGACATTTTCCTGAGAAAATTACTATAGTAAACTACATAGCCTAGCATTCAAAGGTCTTAGTAATAGTGAGATGACATTTAAAATGTTACAATTATTTTATCCATTATGTTTTTAATGTTTGTAAAATATTAGCTAAATGAGTGATGGCTTGAGGTTTCTATCATTTTATCAAAAGATAGAAAAATACAAACAAAAGTTACCACATGGAGAATGGCATACTTACTTTTCATGTCCTCTATAGTCACATTTATCGCAGGACTCATTATCAGGAAGTTGACGAGAACCATTACATCCAGAGCACACTTTCTGCATTAAGACAGACATAAAAGAGGCATTTCACATACGATAAAATAACCTCCTCTAATCATATGCTCCAAACACAATATGTTGTCACTTATGCTTCCAGTTCCAGTGCAGGAAGAACAGGAGTTTCTTCCTATTCCACTGCAGGGGTTGCATTTCTAGGAGACAATAATAAACCATTTTTACTTTCCATTTACTTGAATATATATTGTACATTACTTTTTTTTTTTTTTTTTTACTGAAAGTCTTCGAGATCTTCTTAAAATGAAGTGCCACCAAAAGCTTCATAGTTAAAGACGATTATGTTTCATTAAAAAAAAAAAAAAGTTCTGATACAGTATTTGCTGCATGCTCTATTGTTTGCATTGGCTATTTTTGAGGACATTGTCTGATTAAACCTTGACTGAGGAAGTGTAAGGCACTCTAATGTTCTCCTTGTGATCAGTAAAGCAGGACGGAGGTTGAGCTGCGATCTCCCACGGTTCTGGAGGACGCTGAATACCAGCATCAACATGCTGCCCTGAGAGAGTTCAAGCAAGAATGATTTAGCCAGGGAGTAGAAGTCCAGTGATAATACAGTCCTACATCTTAGGTGAAAAAGTTAAGCTTATTTGCCAAAAAAAAAAAAAAAAAAGGCCTTTTACTACATAATTTGATGATGGTGAGTTCAAAAAAAAAATTCTATAAAAACTTTCCATCATATAGTTTTTTTCACTAAATACATGCATCCACTTTAATGCACTAATCAAAACAACAAAATCAGTCAAGTGTCAAACTTTTCTATTTTAGTGACAAAACGAGCATTTAAAATGTATAATTTAACTTACAATCTGCAAAGGAGTGGGAATAAAAATGTTCAAATACTCCATTTAATGCCAAAGTTTTCTTTTGCTGTTTGGATGTAGTAAAACACTGACAGATATAGCCTAGCAGAAAACATCTTTAGGTCATGTTTGCACTTTTTTTCTGTCACTGGCCTTAATTCTAACTTTGAAATCAGGATTAGAAATAAAATAATGTGTTCATTTGCATGTGAAAATCAGTTGAGAATTGAACAAATAGTTGCAATCTGGCTCAGAAGAATATATGAATCATGTATTTGTTGCAGTTTCTACTAGTGTTGTAGTACTCGAGACCGGTCTTGGTCTTGAGACCGGTCTTAAGACCATTTTTTGATGGTCTTGGTCTTGTCTCGGACTCAACTGCATTTGTACTCGGTCTTGTCTTGGTCTCAGACTAAGAGGACTCGGGATTTTGTTTCGAGACCGGTCAAGACCACAACTGTGAGGATATCACTAAATTGTCTGATTTATTTACAACCATCATTAATGTGATTGGATATAAAACTTCCTGCTTCAAATGCAATGGATAACTAATTAAATAACTAAATAAAAATAAATCATTGGATTTATACCAGTGGTTCTCAAAATGTTTGACTTCACTGCCCCCCTATTGTCCACAACATTATTTGAAGGTCCCCCACCACTCACCCAAAATATTTTAGAGTTTAGCATGACTAGAAAGTATTCATTATAAAAATAACCAAATACTAAGAAATATCTTTCATTTTAATGCTTGTTTTGTTTTATTTTAAACAATTTATTTTAAATAACAAAGTCATCTTGAAGCCCCCTTGGAAGTTTGTTGAGGCCCCATAGTGGGCCCGGCCCCTGGCTGAGAACAAATGATTTATGCTGTTATGCCGGGTCAGAATTTATTGAGGGACTGTGTCAAAAATGTCACCAAAATTAATACATACACCCACAAAATTCAAGATGTTGTAAAAAAAAAAAAGTACTTGAAAGTATAAGTGCTTGAGTGTATGAGATGTGGATTTTTATATTATAATATGTGACCCGTGCTGGCAAAATGAGTCGGAATGAGCAAATTTTCAAAAATTAGTTATTTATATTTTCACATTCTCTATTAAAATACCTTCAAAATGATATATGACTTGTTGGAATTGGACAAAAAAATGACTGAGCTACAGCCTGTAACTCTGTAAGTGTCTTATTAGTGTATTTAATGATTAAAAATAAGGCATTTCTCAGGCAATAAATGTGGATCCTTTAGATGAATTTGAGCAATGCTTGTCTGGTCTTGGTCTTGACCCCTCAAAGTCTTGGTCTCAACACACAATTGTCTTGGTCTCGGATTAAGTGGTCTTGACTACAACACTAGTTTCTACTGTGTCGAAAGCAAAAATGTTATGAAATCCATTATATTTTCAGAAAGTGTGATGTGCTTGAGCAAAATTTCGCACTATTTTGGAATCGGCACCCCAAAATTAGTAAGAACAAAGTATTGGTTTTTATTCAGCAAATATGACGCAGGCTAAGCAAGCACCTCTTTATTGACTTTGGGTACCTGTGTAAGGCTCCTGACTCCATTCAGTAGATCTGGACTCTGTGAACGTCTCCAAACGATACTGACAACAGAAACAGAACAAAAAACAGACCTCATGAATACATCTATCAACACTTAACTCTATAAAGCCAAAACAGCATTATATTTATGCATGTTCACATTTCTGCTCCACATGCTCAAAATGAATTATAATATCACCGAGCTCATAGTGAAAATTAATTTCGTCTCACCCTGTAGGTATTAAAGGACTCCATATTGGTTATGACTCCCTCTCTGACTGGGGCAGAACTATAGCAGCACTTGCTGGAGACAAACTCTTCAAAAGCTTGACGCGCTCTTCCCTCTGAGATGGAAGGAATGTTGTTGCTAACAGGAAGATATTGATATACTGCTGACATGCATGTTGAATAATGCATTGTATGAACATGCAACAGGAGCCAGCTTGAGAAATCAACATGTTAAGCACAAAGACTGTGAATTAATCTATAAAAAGTAATTTAATTCATATTCAATATTATCAATTTAACTGCACTGACACTATGAGATAAGAACAAAATTTGAACTATAATGGCATTAACATTGCAACATCGACACTGTTATCGAACTGATTTGAAGGACCATTCAAATGATCTTCTGTAGAGCTGCATTGAGCTGTTTCATAACTGATGAATTTTATTTTACAACATTAAAATGCCTGTTTTATTTCTTAAAACTCATGTTTAATAATCAAAATTACAAAATCTAAACTTTTTTGTGAAAATTTCTTCATGCCTTAAAATGGCTTGAATATAAGTCTACCTCATTTCGTATACGAAGATCATGAATATGCAAATTAGTCTCCGCCTACACTCAATCACAGCAGCTCTGACTACCGGTGTCCTGACATTTTATCCTACCCGTCAGATTTTCCTACCGGGGTTTACTGCGCATGCGCACATCAATATTTCATCCTTTTTCTCACGCTGAACAACACTATTTAATGTATCTGCTTTACTGTAAGGGTATGTTTAGGGTTGGGGTAGATGTAGAAGTTAATAAAACACAATCTAATAGGTAGAAAAAATTATTTATTGTTGGTTTCCGGTAGCTGTATCCCACCGCGAATATGACACATAATTACTGTATTGGCATGACTGTAAGGGTAGGTTTAGGGTTGTGGTAGGTGTAGACATTAATAAATCATAATTTAACAGGTAGCATTTTTCGTTGTCGAATTGTACTACCTACTGTTTTAATGGGAGGTAGGAAAATCTGACAGGGCAGCACAAATCGACAGAACACCGGCTCCACTTTCACTCAGTTTCACTCACTGAAGTAGTAAACGCTACACAATATTAGCAATATTGGGTTAATTCAGCCATATATGTTTGAAACAGAAACCGATTCCAAAGAAGCAGAGGGTATTACAGCCAATTATACTGGGTTGTTTACAATTCAATGTATCAGAATGGTAATGCATTTTATGTATCACTCTCTACAACGTCAGACACGATAATTGATATCATTTGCCTTTGGCTTGACTATTAAAAACACCAGACAGACATGTAAACAATGTTAAAAATTGATTTACACCAACTGGAAATTGTTTCCTGAAACAATGTGTATTGTATAAAGAGCTATATAAATAAATGTGACTTGACAGAGAAAAAAACGTACTGCCACTCTGGATGGCTGACAGCGTGTTCAGGCACAGGCATCGGCACAGAGGGGATTGGAGGAGGAAGATACATACCTGTTAGAAGAACATTCACAAGAGACCACTGTTTATAACTCCAGCAACCCATCCAGCATCCAAATTCTAAAATCTAGAAGCTATACCACTGCAACCATGAAAGTCAGCACATCATCTCTTTAGTACTCTTAACGCTCTTTCTTCCATTTCTAACAAAAAGGGTTGCATGTACTGGGATCCCTAGCAAGTGAAACCCTGTAATTCATAATTTTTTAATTAATATAATTAATAATTTAATGAAAGCATATATACACTACCATTCAGAAGAATGGAGGTCAGTAAGATTTTTTTTAAGAAATTAATACTTTTATTTAGCAAGGATGCATTAAATTGATCAAAAGTGACAGTAAAGACATTTATAAATAGTTTCTATTTCAAATAGAAACTTCTGAACTTTCTGAAAAAATCAGTTTTTCCATCACAGAAAAAAAAAAAAAAAACATTTTAAAATATATTAAAATTGAAAATGTATTTCAAATTGTAATAATATTTCACAATATATTTTTGATCAAATTAATGCAGCCTTGGTGTGCGTAACTCTTCAGTCTTCGTTCAGATTAAAAATAATAATAATAATCACAGACCCCTAATTTTTGAATGCTGTTATATGGTAGAGGTCCTATTAATTCTTACAAAAATAATGAAATAATGTGATATAATAAATAATTTGATAATATATAATAATGAAAAAAATTTATTCATATTGTTTTGTGCTTCTTACCACCTCCACCTGCCGCAATTCCCTCATATCCTGGGATGCTGTCAAACATGCTTGCAAGGAAGCGATTACAACAACTTAATGCAATTTTGTATTTGCTTAACATCATCAATTATATTTAGTAACGTCTTACCATTGTCTCTGCCTGTTTTCACTGATGCTGCCTTCACTTGCAACCAGAATGATCATGAATAGGAATGTGGTAGTGAAAAATTGCATATGAAAGCAATGTGAAGTCAACCGCTTGAATTTGTCAAACTCATAATCACAAGTGGGACTGAGAGTGCATGAAATTGTCTTGTTTTGTTGTTGCCGTTATGCCGGAGCATGAGCTCTTGAAGCTTCGCTCTCTTCTGAAAAGGGGGCTTGGAGCACCAGCTCGTTTGCATTTAAAGGAAAAAACACAAAAATGGCAGATTTTGGTTCATATCTGGGGGTATTAAAACTTCACATACACACTCTGGGGACATCAGAGACTTATTTTGCATCTTGTAAAAAGGGGCACAATAGGTCACCTTTAATGATAAAAGGAAATGCTGTTAATATAAGGCCAGCTATGAAACTACAATCATAGCACACAGCTGTGCTTTATTTGTTCAGTTTTTAGTACATCAGCAGTTTGTGGTCATTTTATATGGAAACCTCCTGTCTTTGTGACCATAACCACAGGCTCAAAACTGACCTTTTTTTTTTTTCCAAACACAGCATTTTCCAGTAAACAGTACCACATAAAAAAAAAAATCGCTGCATAAATGTTTCTGAAACCAGATTGAAAATGTTTTCTAACTTATCTTGTGAATCATGTGTATCAGTAGTCTGAGTTTGTTTCAATCATATTCTAACACTCTTTTTTTTCACTGTTACTTGTTATGAGAAACTGTGAAAGCTCACACAGTAAAAATCTGTAAAAATCGCTTATGTAAATGTGACGGAAAAGTTATTATTATAGGTATTATTTGCTTTACTCTACTAAAGAGTGTTCTGTCTAAATGCTTCATCAGTATGCTTGAGTTATTTTGATGTGCTAAAAGAACAATAGGAAATGAAATGTGTGAAATATGTGTGTGTAGCTGAGAGTGAAATAAGAAGTGTTATTTTAGAGACCCTGCAGGTTCGCTTTTAAGAAGATTTGCAGTAAATACTTGCAGCATCTAGGGGACATAGTTAGATACCTTAAATGGACACATTTGTTGAATATGCATTATGATTGGTTGAGATAGAAGCATCCTGGTTTGAATGGGATATAAATACTGAGTCAAGGTGTCTAAGTCAAGGCCGACTTTGTATGACTGTTTGAGCATTTTCATGCAAGAAAATAAATCTTCAAAAAGCTTTTGCCTCATACCTTCATTGAAATGGAAAATTGCCACGACAGTAAACAAAAAATGAAAACTGAAATTTATGAACTTATCAAAATGTCACTAAAAACGTCTCGGGTTACTCATGTAACCATGGTTCCCCGAGAGAGAACGAGTTGCTGCATCCTGGTGCACAATTTGGGGAACACTGTCTGTGTGACCGGTGCCTGAAGCATGCGTAAAACAACTCCAATCCTATTGGTCCAAGTGGCCAGTGACGTCAAAGGCAGATAACCGAAAGAATAAAAGGGTACCTGCTGAATACGTCACCAACTCAGTTGTCTGAGGAGATGTAAACAGGCAGGCCGAAGGCATGGCAAGGGGAGGCAGCGTCTCGTTCCCTCTCGGGGAACCATGGTTACATGAGTAACCCGAGACATTCCCCTTCTAGGGAACTCAACGCTGCATCCTGGTGGACACTTTGGGGAACGAAGTCCAATCACGCCATGCCGAGGCGCATGCCTGTCCACCTGGTGAGAGAGCACCAAGGAGGTGATAGACATACACCAAATCTTTCCTCAGAAAGAGCCCAAGCCACTGACGCCTCGGGCCGCTCACATAACTTGGTAAAATGAGGGAGCCCATTACCAGATAAGGTTGAACACCCTTACATAGCTAAGAACACAGACATCCTCAGATAGCTATGCTATGTGAGCAATAGTAGCCAGATACATAAGACAACTGAGAGGCTGGAAGCCTAGAGGAGTTCTCAAGATTTCTACCAACAATCCCAGCTAGGATGCAGCTATATCCAAAGAGTCTTATTAAAAAGGACCTTCCTAAAGAGCTGCCCAGACCAAGGGAATGGCTATCTACTTAAAACCCCGCAGGGGAGATAGCACTGTCTAAGCCATGGCTCAGGGAAACCACTACTTAAAAACCCCAAGAAGGGGAGCAGTCACATAGCTATCCTCAGATAGCTATATCCCTAGGAAGGGGCTACAGGACCAAAAACTAAAAACCCCTGGTAAAACTACCTGTGGAGCTCAAAGAAAGAGCCTACAGACTCATACTACTGCCAAAGATGGAGCTCTGAATAGTGGAAGCTTCAGCAGAATGACTCTTAAAACGAGAGAAAGCCCTGTTCAGAAGTATCGCCAGAGATACATAAGTGGAGTGGGGCCCAAAGTGAACTGGGGCCAGAACCCACTCAGAGAATGGTAACGAAGTTGAGCGCGTAACCCATATCATACAGGATTTTAGAAAAGTGCGCAGGGTGCCGAGTGTGCACACTTACCACAGTGTGGATTTTAGAAAGCGCACAGAAGCTAGCGTGTACGCTTACCATAAACATGGATTTTAGGAATAGTAGAACAGGAGGGGAGACAGCACTGTCTAGGTAGGGCTCATGAAGACCACTACTTAAAACCCTGAGAAGGGGAGCAATCAGCAAGCTATCAGCAGCTGGTCCCACACAGCTAGCCTGAAAAATCCAGTAAGCCCTCCTATGAGGCTGCCACAGGAGTGGGCAATCAACTTACAACCCTAGCAGGGGAGATAGCACACTCTAGGCAAGGGCTCAGGGAGACCGCTACTTAAAAACCCCAGGAAGGGGAGCAGTCCCTGAGCTAGCACATAGATATCCTCAGATAGCCATGCACCTAGGAAGGCTACCAGAAGGGGACCGACTGAGACTACCCAGACCACAAAGAGTGGGCTGTCTACCTACAACCCTAGCAGGTGAGACAGCACTGTCTAGGTAGGGCTCAAGGAGACCACTACTTAAAACTCTAAGAAGGGGAGCAATCACCGAGCTATCAGCAGCTGGTCCCACACAGCTAGCCTGAAAAACCCCGGTAAGCCCTCCTATGAGGCTGCCCAGACCACAAGAGTGGGCTATCTATTTACAACCGTAGCAGGGGAGATAGCGCTATCTAGGCAAGGGCTCAGGGAGAGCGCTACTTAAGACCCTAGGAAGGGGAGCAGTCACTGAGCTAGCACATAGATATCTTCAGATAGCTGTGTGTGTAGGAAGGGCTACCAGAGGTGGAACATTACATTTACATTTTACATTTACATTTATACATTTAGCAGACGCTTTTATCCAAAGCGACTTACAGTGCATTCAGGCTACACATTTTTTTATCAGTATGGAACCGACTGAAACTACCCAGACCACGCAGAGTGGGCTGTCTACTTACAACCCTAGCAGGGGAGACAACACTGTCTGGGTAAGGGCTCAAGGAGACCGCTACTTAAAAACCCTAGGCAGGGGAGCAATCACCAAGCTTCTAGCACATAGCTATCCTTAGATAGCTACACTTCCAGGAAAGGGCAAATTAACACACACAGCTAGCCTCAGAAATCTGTATCCAAGTAAGCCCGTCCTGCCATGGCAATGGCTGAAATATAACCACCCTTAGGTGGCTATACTAAGGAGGTCCCCAATCCGTGTCAGTCCCACAGTAGGCTAGTGAATCTTTACAGATATATTGACCAGAGGCTCACAATAGGAAGATCGTAGTAATGATTCACTAAGAAGCGAACGCAAAAACCCACTAGTCCAGATTAAAGCCTGATGCAAGCAATGGCCAAAACACTAGGTGGCTGGACACAGCTATCTTCAAATAGCCTTTCCTTCAGATAAGGTTGAAGTTTGCCCAGGCCATGAAGTGGGCCATCTACTTAAAACCCGAACAGGGGAGACAGCACAGTCTAGGCAAGGGCTCAAGAAGACCACTACTTAAAGACCCCACAAGGGGGAGCAGTCTCCGAGCTGGAACACAGCTATCCTCAGACAGCAGATTCCAAACAAGACTTCAGCGCTTACCTGAGAGAGCTTGTGCCCAAGGGAAACCAAACCCAGTCATAAACGCCTGGCTAGAACATGGCTGGCTGTCCTCAGACTGCTATATTCCAAAGCAAAACAGCCTGAGCTGGAGCATAATCATCTGCAGATGGCTATACTCTGAGCAGAGACTGTTCACGTATCACCCGGCTAAACACAGGAAGGAACATTCCCCGTAACCACTCTAGACTATTGAAGCACCATGGAAGAGAAAGCTAACAGCTTCACTCCACAGAGCATTCAGTATATCCATGCCCAGCGAGGCTCTCCACACACAATAACATGCATAATAGAGAGGCACGGCTGAGCTGAATATAGCTCCGCCTGCAATCTCGCACGCCCTGCTAAAAATGACTCGGTGCTCACACTTCTTCGTTATAGCAACCACGGCATCAGCCAACCTGATAGTAAAGGATATGCAGACACCGCAGATCAGAGCACGTTGTCGCCGTGACAAAGACGAAAAGGTTAGAATATGCCCTCAAGTGTTAGAATCCCAACACGGAGGCACATATTCCTCAAAGCGCTGCTCGACTCACCAGGATGATGTTTCACACACGTTCAACAGACATACGGCTCCGAAGACAACAAAAGTTGGTGACGTATTCAGCAGGTGCCCTTTTATTCTTTCCGGTACCTGCCTATGACGTCACTGGCCACGTGGACCAATAGGATTGGAGTTGTTTTACGCATGCTTCAGGCACCGGTCACGCAGACAGCATTCCCCAAAGTGTCCACCAGGACGTAGCGTTGAGTTCCCTAGAAGGGGAACAACTATTTCATGATCAATCAGCCATTTCATGAATGTTGGCAGGTCAAATAAAACATCTGAACGTGGTAAAATCCTTATTGTGGAGCTTTGAATGTCTTTAACGCGTATCAATTAAGACACATTGGGCCTCATTTACGAAACGGTCATACGGTCGTTTCTATGCAAAACTTGTTTATCAATATGGACATGAGCGGTGGCTACGGTCAAATCTCACGTCAGGTCTCAGCAAGTTTTTGAGTTAGCCTGAACATTTGTGCATCATAGTAAATCTGGTGAAGAATTGTACAATGACAGCTTTTTGTTCATTTTCATTTTCCTGACCAACAACCTAAGCTCATTAGTCAGTCATTAACCAGTAAGATTAGATAAGATTAGAATATCCCTCCACCCCAGTGCTTTAGCATTTTATGCAACAAATAGCAGTATAAACAACAGACCATTAGGATTCACACATCGTCGCATCACGCACCTGCAGCGCTTCTGTGAACTGAAAAAACAAATTAATTACATTAAAGGAATAAAATAAATAAGACACGAAATACATTAATTATATTTCTCTTAATTAACCAATTAACAAAATAAAAAAAAACTGCGACAAGTATAGGCTGCGCTCGTTTTTGTGATTTTTTTTTTTCCTTTATATCCTTATTTTATTAAATCCAACTTATCATGCTGGTGCCTCATGTGCACATCAAGAGACACAGGAAGTTCCTCAGATTCGCTTTAGAGGGCAAAGCGTATCAATACCGTGTTCTTTCTTTCAGATTAGCCCTGGCTCCACGAACCTTCACGAAATGCATTGACGCAGTTCTGGCCTCGTTGCGGCTCCAGAGCGTTCGTGTGCTAAATTACCTGGACGATTGGCTGGTATTAGCGCAATCACAGACTCAACCACGCTCTCACCGAGATCTCGTGCTAAATCATCTAAGCAGCCTGGGCTTGCGCACGAATCTCCAAAAGAGTGTTTTGATCCCTTGCCAACGGATAACCTTTTTGGGGATAGATCTGGATTCTCGCGCGATGAGGGCACGATTGTCTCCCCGGCGCGTTCAGTCATTCACGTCATGCCTTCGCCACTTCAAAGCAGGCCGTACAGTGACCATGAGTTTGTGCCTCAGCCTTCAAATTGAAACTGTTTACTACCTGCTGTAGACATCGTGATATGGATCCAGCTTACTGCCCCGTCGCTTCAGCACTGGAGTTTCTTCAAAGCCGTTTTTCAGAGGGAGTAACGCCAGCCACTCTTAAAGTATACATGGCAGCCATATTCACTAACCACGCGTACATAGACGGCGTTTCAGTGGGCCGTCATCCCCTGGTATCTCGATTTATGCAGGGTTCACGACGGCTGCGGCCTTTCCGCCCTGTGCGAGTTCCATCATGGGATCTATCCATTGTAATACAAGGGCTATCAGGATATCTGTTTGAGCCCTTGGAAACTGTGACTGAAAAAATCCTGACTCTAAAAACAGTCCTATTGTTAGCTTTATCTTCCCTCAAGAGAGTTGGGGATTTACAAGCTCTTTCTATCTCACCTTCGTGCATGGATTTCGCACCAGGATTGGTGAAGGTTTTGCAGCGACCAAGGCCTGATTATATTCCAAAAGTCGCTTCTAATCCTTTTCGCTTCCAGCAGGTGGTTTGGAAGCTTTCTCCCCCATGGAGGCGGGGTCAGAAAATCTAAGCTTTTGTCCTGTGAGGGTGCTGAAGATCTGTGTTGATCATACAGCTCAATGGCGTGAGTCTGACCAGCTGTTCGTCTGTTTTGGGAGTAAAAATAAAGGTCGTGCTGTTACAAAGCAACGCATGTCCCATTGGCTGGTTGAGGCTATATCCTTAGCCTATGAGGCGCACGGGCTCGCTTCGCCTTTAGGAATCCGAGCTCATTCCACGAGGGCGGTGGCTTCGTCGCAAGCCTTCCTTAGTGGATCTTCTATGGATGATATATGTGCTGCAGAAGGATGGTCCACACCGAGCACTTTCGTCAAATTCTACAGCCTGGATGTGAGGACGGCCCCTGGCTCCTGGGTTCTTTCCACTGAGCAGATGCTTTCCTCGGATCCCAGCTATCTCAGGTACGTCAGGCGTGATGGTATAGCGTTCCCATACGGTGACGTCACCGCAGCATTGAAGTGACCTATGAAAGGGAACATCTCGGTTACGTATGTAACCACGGTTCCCTGAATAGGGAACGAGATGCTGCGGTTCAGGCCGTTCCGTACCATTGATAGCATTTCCTTAGTCCATGAAATCTGAGCGAAATAGTGCGCGGCACGCTGGTATACTATGCTTACGCATGCGTAAGGTGGTTCCAAGCGCTATTTGGCCAATAGGATTGGTGGGATGGTACAGGGCTTCAGACATTCATCACACCAAAGGGTGTTCCCCTGCGGTGACGTCACCGCAGCATCTTGCTCCCTATTCAGGGAACCGTGGTTACATACGTAACTGAGATGTTACAGTGCTCGATTTAAAAGGTCCACTGTAAAATCAGCGTGTGTAGCAGTTTTACTCTGGTTGTGGATTTATTCAGTAAAGACGATGCTGAAGATGGAGGTCTCAGATTTTTTTTTATTCTGCAGAAACACAGAGCACAAATTAATTCTTTGGACACACGTCTCTCTCCTTCATTCAGGCTCTCGTTAGCAGAGTGAGAGAGAATACATCTCACCCGTCAGCGGCAATTTTGATTCTAAGATGGCCGCACGAGGTATCATGTGCGTCACTACTATGTGCTCCTCATAACACAAAATTCCGCAAATATGGTTCTGCGTAGAATAGATTATGTACACTGTACCTTATAACTCAGAACACAATAAATGTAAAACACAAATAAGTTTTGATGAAGTTTTCAATTCAGTTGACTCACATTCAACATTTTATAATTATTAGCCCAGCTACACGTGCAGCGCCCAAAGAATTATTTTTACACGTTAAGTATGATGTTTACGTGGATATTGGAACACGAGTGAAGCCTTGTTTACGTAATGAATAATAGTTTAGCAACCAAATGTTACATGGCAAAAATATCATCATCATGCCGTGCCAAACCAAGCTAAAGAGAAAATACTGTTCCTTTCAATTCTTAGAACCGTTCGGTCAGATTTGTTTTAAATTTGTATTTACTATTTGGGAAGTCATAATTATGACATCAGATGCGTTAAAACTGCTTTGTTCAGAGCAAGATAGCAAGGTACCTTTTTTTAACATAAAATTCAACTCAATTCAAGTTTTTTTTAACTCTGCATCTACAAAATGATGAATAAAGAATCTGCATCATTGTGGTTTTGCTTTTATATGTTTTATTAAATTCCTGAAAGTGCTGTAAATTTACTTGTTGTATATTCTATGGTAATTGTACAATATTATGGTATTTTGCACATGCAGCTAAAATAAAACGCAAGGCTTAAAGAAAACTTTACCACTTGTGATGACATTCATGTGCAGTCAACTCGTAAATACAATCTATCCCACATGATTTGAATGCACCATGTGAGCCTGAGCACATTTTCTCATGCTGACATATCTTAAAGCCATCTTGCATGCTTCTTATCACCTCCGCCAGCCACTGTTCCTTCAAATCCAGGTATTTTATCAAACGTGGGTGCAGGGGGTACAAAAGGGGGTACGTGGATGCTTGCTGCAGGTGGGGCTGCCATGCCTGAATGAGATTGGAAAAAAACAAATAAATAAAATAACCGGTTAGGAAAGTTTTCCACTGGTTGTGCACCAAGACAGACATGTAGCCTAACTAAAATACCCCCAATTCGAAAACTCAGTGCCTAAAGAAAACTTTCCCACTTGTGATTTGTGACATTCATGTACGGTCAACTCATAAATGTGATCTTTCCAACATGATTTGAATGCACATTTTCTCATGCTGACATATCTTATTAAAGACATAACTTGCACACTTCTTACCGCCTCCAACAGTATTGAACATGGGTGCAGGGGGTGGATAAGGGGGTACGTGGATGCTTGCCACAGGGGGGGCTGCCATGCCTGAATAAGATTTAAAAAAAATACCTTGAGAGACATTTACTGTAGTAACCGTTCATGAAATTCTGTTTTAAATATCACAGAAATTACACTATACATACACTTTTATATATATACTAGTGAGTACAGCAGTGTGTACTCACACACACTGCTGTGAGTACACAAATCCCACAAAAAAACTCAGCAATATCAGTAATATATGTATGTTTACATGCTCATGCACTACAAATCATCCTGCACTGTTCCCCAGCCAGCTGCTTGAACTCACATTGTCTCTCTTTGCACATGTACAGTATTTATCTGAAGCATTCGTATAGTTTGTATAGTTTGTATTTTTTAGTTTATGTATAGGTAAATTTTTTATATAGATAGTATATTTATAGTCAAAATCTATCAGTAGGATAGTTTGTGTATAGGTTTATATTGTTTTACTTCATTGCTGTATGCCTGTATTTATGTAGCACCGTGGTCCTGTGAGGCACGTCATTTCGTTCCACTGTATGCCCCCGCATGTAGCGGAATGACAATAAAGCTCAACTTGACTTGACTTGACTTGATATATATTTATTGCCCAGTTTTTAAAATATTTGATTCTGACTGGTCAATCACAGCAGCCTGCACTGAAATACCTTTGTGTAAAGTTATTAGTCTTCAGCTGCTTAGCCTTTTCAAATAAGCTATTGAAGATATTATTAAAGGCTAGACCAAGTAATAGTTAGGAACTTACTTTTTAGAACTTGAAGAACTGATTCTTGTTGTTGGTAAGACTCCTGAAGTCAGTGGTGAGCAGCTGCTGCTATTTGATGGCGCTGAGTGGAGGAGTGGGTGGAGTACAGTTGTAAATTGAGAAATTCTATTATCTGCTTCAGTGAAGTAGACTAGCCAAGGCAAGTGTTAGAAAAATGTGAGTATAGTACAATTATGAAGAAGTCCAGTTCCATAGAACAGTGATGGCATCATATAGTAACTCCCTGGAACTTTCTCATATACATATAAGTTCATGTTCCATGGTATATGGTGTTCCAGAGTACTTCCAAGAATACCATGGTACTAGCATAGTGTCATGTCCGAAAAAAAACCCATAGTAGTACCATGATTATTTTTTTAAGTGCCATAATCATGATACCAAGTTAAGTCACAAAATTGAATTTGTAATAGGTGAGGGTATCATGTTTGGGTATAAAAGGAGCACCTCAGACTTTGCAAGCAGAGCACTTTGTGCCAAATTTCATGAGAGAAATGTCAAATCAAAAATCACATTTCTCAATGCAAAATTGCAAAGAATTTAGGTCTTTCATCAACTGCCATATGATATTGTGAAAAGATTAAAGAAATCCAGAGAAACCTCAGTCTGTGTAGGGCAAGGCAGGAAACCTCAGGTGAATGTGCATGACCTTTGACCCCTCAGATGGCATTTCATAAGAAACCGTCATGTTGCTGTGTGAAATATAGCCACATGGGCTCAGGAGTTCTTCGGAAAAAGTTTGTTTTGGATATTTTTGGAATTAAAATATGTATATTTTATTTGTAAACACCATACTTTTTTTTTTTTTTCATTTAATGTCATAAAACTAGTGAGCTAAGACAGTAGCAGTACTGACAGTTGTGTAAACATGGCTGAGGACACGAAAACAGGAACAAACAAACTGAAACAATTGAGTGAGTCATTTACGCTGGAACCGCTCTTATTGATTAAAACTCGTGACTTCAATCATTTAGTTCAAGTGACAACGCCAGATCAAAAGAGAACTGACTCTGACTTTGTGAACTGACTCTGAAGTTCTGATCTGAATCAAAAGATTCATGAACCCACTCCAAATTTCCGATCTAAATCAAATGATCCGCGATACGCGTTTGAGTAGTCAAACGCGTAAGAACACCATATACCATGGAACATGAACTTATATGTATATGAGAAAGTTCCAGGGAGTTACTATATGATGCCATCACTGTTCTATGGAACTGGACTTCTTCATAATTGTACTATACTCACATTTTTCTAACACTTGCCTTGGCTAGTCTACTTCACTGAAGCAGATAATAGGATTTCTCAATTTACAACTGTACTCCACCCACTCCTCCATTCAGCGCCATCAAATAGCAGCAGCTGCTAGAAAGAAAGAAAAGTCACTTACAAAATGAGACTGGATGAGCATTAAAAAATCTGACCAAAATTTCTCTGTGTGGGTACATTGCCAAAATAAGTGAATGACATCTTCCTCAGAAGAGTTACAAAAACATAATTTCACTTCAATATCTAACTTATATATAATATCCGTAAGCTTTTTGTGAAATTTGGATTAGTTTATTAATCTGTTGCTTGCCCTCTTCATATTTAAGGAGAGAACTATAGTTTCTGTATAGTTTTTTTTCTTGCGTTCTGCAAGTGAACGTCGCTTTATTGTGCCATCCCAAAGAAGCACAAAATAACTTTCACGGACTTTTAAATCAAATGTTCCCTTCTGGTGGAATGACCTGCCCAACTCAATCCGAACAGCTGGGTCCTTAGCCATCTTCAAGAATCAGCTAAAAACACATCTCTTCCCTCTTTATTTGACCCTCTAACTCTAGCACTCGCTATTCTAATTCTATTCTTAAAAAAAAAAAAAAAAAAAAACTTGTCCCTTTTAGACTTGTACTCTATTTATTTACTGCTTGTTTTATTAAAAAAAAAAAAAAAAACTAACACTAGCTTTTCTAATCTTTTTGTATTATATCGGTTTTCTTTTTATTATACAATTAACAAAAGCAAAAAAGGCCTCTTAATACCAGTTTGCTCTATTCTTTTTCTATTCTGTTTTCTTTTTATTTATTATATAATTAAAAAAAACTGCTACATGTACTGCGTTAAGATGAGACTTGTTATAACACTTGTATGTCATTGCTCTTTTGTTGATTTTGATTGTTTCCATTGTCCTCATTTGTAAGCCGCTTCTAAATGTAAATGTTTCCAATGTCAGACATCACTTATGATTTTCAAGGGTGTATGATTTAGTAGGGCTGCTATGACATGTCCCTACCAATATCCAGAGGCCACTAAATTGTCCCTAGCAATAATTTTGATTAAACAAATAAATGTCTGCTGTCTGTCGTTATAAACCTACGCCCTTGCTGTCAGGGATTGTGCTATTGGCATAATATGGCCTAAAGTGTCCCAAGAAACCATCCCCGCCCAAAAAAACTCACCTACAGCATAACACAGCCGCCGGCCTGTGTCTGCACAACAGTGAATCCAGATACCATAGCTTCTGTTGGTAATCGGCGAATCCGCACTCAGTCATCAACGTGATGCACCAGTTATCTTGATTCGTGAGACCAGGCCACTTTCTTACAATCATCCAAAAAAAAAAAAAAAAACCCAAATAAAATAAATAAAATACAAAATATGAAAAGAAATTACAAATAAAATGAAAAGAAAGCTTATTTACGGTTTATTTTGGCTTTCTTAATCTCAATACATTATTTTTGTTTATAGATTTACTACAGACTATACTTCATATTCTCCCAATAGTTAGTTCTTCTGAAAAATGCATTAGAGGGTTAGTAATTCACATTTGGTCATATTAAGTCAGGTGACATAAAATGTTACATGTATGTACATGGTTAGAAGTTAAGCTGCATAAACAATGCCCCATTCGGACAGGTTGCGGTTTGTGTCTGTCGGCTACAGCTGTCATGATTCTGAGATGTATAGGCAAAAGACATTACATTTGTTCATCTTAACGGATATACAGCATTTATATTATACTGTACATCAGGTCAGGTGTATTTGATGTTACATCACAGAACAGCAGCAGGTTGCAGGATAGTAATCAGCGTTCACTTTAAACTCATTTCCATACACATAATAAACATAAGGCTTTCCTTTCCACATGTAGTTCACTTTGGTTATGGGAATGAGCTCGATCGTCTGCCTCTGAAACAGATTGAATTACAGAATGACAGATTCAAGATGATTGTCTCTAGTTACAGACAGACTGGTAACGATATAGCAAAGTTTGTGCATTACATTGTTTTGTTTTAAAACATACAAATTGTAATTGGTAATTATGGATGATAATAATCAAGTGATAAAAAATTACAATATAAAAAGGCCTGGAAGCACACAAAGACAACGGTACCTGTTGTAATATCAGGGATGTTTGGGCATATTTCACCTGATGGTCTCTTACTAAGCGCTCAGAAGCTTGTGCAACAGAAACATCTGGAAAGCCCCTCACTGGATAGACCTACATTAAACATACAACCATCTGATGAACTTAAAAATTTCAATCAAGTTTCTTTTTACCTCTCACTATATATATGGTCTGTTCTTACCATATATTGGGCATCTTTGAAGAGCTCCTTCCCTGAAACCTTCCCCAGATTTTCCACTCTCAGACCACTCAAATCTTGTCCTATGAATTCATCCTTCTCAGTGCTCCTGAAGTGGTCCAAAAGGTTTCAGAATAAGAGAGTTCAATTTGAAAGACTTCTGAATATCATAGAATAATGAATAATATTGACAATTTATATTATTTCAAAGAAACTCTAAAAGATGCTTTCTTGTGCAAAGAATGACAATGTAAGTCATAACAGCACACCTCTCCTCAACAAACTGCAGGATTCATGTCTATAACACAAACAGTTACTTGAGGAGATAGGTAATACTGAGGTAATAGCCATGCCTGCCTTAGCAAACATGAATCTATATCATGTAGATCATACCATTTAACAATGAGGTTGATGAAGACAAGCAGCTGTCTCTTTCCACGGCAGGTGTCACACTGGCAAGAGCCGCTGCCGTTACACGAACTACAGCTGAAAGACAGCAGACAAATTAAAACTCAGAAAATACCAAACCACTGAAGCCCCCTACAGGATTTCATCAGAATTCAAAATAAAATAAAATTTAAATAGAATAAAAATACAATTCAAAAATTATAAAATATAATAAAATCAAATATAAATTAAAGTAAAATTAAATTGAAAAAAAAAAAATAATAAAATCAACAAATCCAGTAAAATAAGTAATTTAGGATGTGAAAAACAACTTTTTTTTTTTTTTTTTTTTAAGAGAGAAACCTATTTCAAAGAAATGTCTCATTACATACAACTACGAAGGACTTACTTTTCACGTCCGCGCCCATTGCAGTGCATGCAGCGGTTATCAGATTGACGGTAACCAGAACCATTACACACCCAACAGACTTTCTGCACATGGACAAACAGTTCATGTATTAGGGTATTTTACGTCATATGATGAACTGAAAGAAAAAAACATTCAGTGGCTTGCTTGCACATTTCCAATACAATTCAACTTGAATTCTTCCCCAGGCACCACACAAAGAGATACTTTTTCTCAATATAACTGGCGTATTTTCCTCTGTGAAAAACAACAACAACAAAGAAATGCCCGGCATGCAGCTGGTTCGGTCTGGGCTAGGCAAAATTTACTTACGTTTCCAGCTCCAGCACAGGTGGTACAGGGGTTTCTTCCCATTCCCAGACACAAGTGACAGTTCTAGTGTACAAACAGAATATAATGCTTTAGATTTTAGTTTTAAAAGCCATGGCTGAATGAGATTCGATGAGATTCAAACAAACCGGTTAGGTAAAAGTCTAAAATATGATCTGACTTATTGAACATAACCATTACTAGCATGTTTACCTGCAGCAGGAAGCCAAAGAGCATTTGTACTTTAATACAATTTTTTCAGCAGCCTCAGTTCCAGACATATTTCTTTGTCCCATTCATTTTTTCCTTAGGGATTTTTAAAAGTCATTGTTACAGAGTTATAAGCCATGAAACCAAACCGACAACGAAGTAAAAATCACAGGATTACAAACTTTGATTTGAAGCAAGAAAGTGTTTGAAAATTTGACCTATGGTCCAATTTTCAAATACTTTAAGTATTTTGAAAGCACAGAGAGACCATTACATCATTCACAGTGCTTCATCTGAGTGGGTGTTTTTTGTGCAATTTGCTTGTCACGATTCTCTGATTGGTGGAGATTTCTTTGCTGAATCATGAGTAATGTAGTTATTCAAAATGAATTCTGGATTTAAACATTATTATTTAAAAAATTTGTCATTATTATTTAAATTTGTTAAAATAAGTTTAATAAATAAATAATGCAGGCTAATGGCTTCAACTAAAGCATAAAGCATCGATTAACAAAATTAATAAAGCATCTGTCTTTTTTACTGTTTTAAATTCATTACTGTATTGAGAAAATGAATGGGACTTTTGCTTCTGGAACTCAACTGTTGCATTCATAGCTCATAATGAAAGTTCTTGTGATCTTTTGGAAGATTAAATAAAATGCTGCCAAATCTTTAGAATGTGTTTGTTTCATGCAGAAATGCCGTAATATAGTAGCTACTTTTCCACCATCAGTCCAAACCGTTCTCAGGCTTGTTTAATTCCGTGTCAATCTGACCCAGCCGATACGGACATGGTTTCATTTTCCACTATGCAGCTGATAAAAGAGCTTCAATACAAATGCATCAGTCGCTGCCTTGGTAATGCTAGTGTTTACATCCGGTATGAGATGCAAATAGCAACCATGTTATGGAGGATGATCAGATATTTCTATTTACTTCCATCAAATGGTGCACTTGGTCAGCTGCAGAGAGAAACTAATAGTCAGACAACGATCAAGTGACCAATTCTGAGTGGCAACGTCTCTACAGACACTCTACCAGACAACTGTGCTGAGAATTTGGCCCAGCATTGGAAAAGTGGCTAAAGTGTGCCAAATGGGACCTGCTCTTTTAGTTTTCATGTGGTTAAAGGTCAAACCTTGACTGAGGAAGTATAGGGCACTTTAATGGTCTGCTTGTGCTCTTGAAAGAAGGCCGGAGGTTGAGCTGCAATCTGCCACGGACCTGGAGCAGGCTGAACACCAGCATCCACAGGCTGACCTGAAATTTTATGCTTTTATTGATTATGAGCCACATTAAACACCGGCATTTGGCATTTGGATCATCATAGAAGATTTGAATATAGTGCAGGAATACGAGATCAGATTTGTATCAATTTTTCAAAGATGTGGCCAAGTGTAAATGAAAGCAAAAGACAGCATGAAATGTAAACATGCCCTATTTGACTTCTGGGTACCTGTGTAAGGCTCCTGACTCCATTCAGTAGATCTGGACTCTGTGAACGTCTCCAAACGATACTGAGAACAGAAGCAGAATAAGCAGACACATCAAAAGCAACATTTAGTTCTATTAACCACAAATCACATTAGCTTCATCATATGATGCTTCTGGACACATCATCAGTGATGTTTCCTGGGGTCATCGGGTCTTTCAACAATCAGACAGGGTTGATCAACTCCTGACTTGTGTACAGGTTGCACTACCCAACCTATGGCTCTCCTCTCCTGATCCACAGCCACCTTGAAGCAACCTGCTGCCTCCGTGGCCAACTTAATGCCCCTTTGTCTACTGGCCAGCATGTTGTAGACCCTGCAGAGAAACTTGACTGCAAACCCTCTACATCCCACCTCAATGGGTTCTCGCACTTTACTTGCCAGCCGTTTCTTCATCACTCTTCTACCAGCTCTGTGCACTAAGATCTGTTCCTCTCATTGGCCTCTTCGATACGATCCTCCCAATGGGACTGTGAGTTCTGAGAGATGATATGCTTGGAGGCTTCTGAGATCAGTACCATGTCTGGCCTCAGCGATGTTATGCCAACAGTTTCTGTGAACTTCATTTGCCTCCCCAGGTCGACTTTCAGCTCCCAGTCCTGTGCAGATGTTAGCATGCCAGAGGAGGTCCTGGCAGATGTTGTTATATTCTCCCCAGCCCTAACAAAAGCGATAGTTGCAGTGGGTAATCCCGCTGGAGATGGTATCTGCTATGGCCTTCAGAACTTTGTCATGACGCAAATGTTGGCATCCCTCAGGGCTCTTGGACAGCTGCTGAGGATGTGATCTAGGGTCCCTCTCTTCAGGTACAGAGGGTAAGCTGGTGACTCTGCTCTATGGGCTTGGTAGTACGTCATTAAGAACATTAAGGATTAAGAATTTGATTCGGTGTAGCTCAGATTTCCAGAGTTCAATCCAAGTACCTTACTACTTGTTCCCACCTTGTCCAAGCTCCCTGCTGCCACATCCCAACCATCCTGCTGGCTCGCACTTCCTTAAGTGATGCTTTGACCTCAACCTGGAGATGCGAACTCCTATCCTTCTTCCTTGCTTTGCTTATAGGCTAATAGGGGCCAGAGAATCCTCGGCAGGATACCATGTTGGTAAATCCAGGCCTTAAAATTATGTCTTATACATTACATGTCTAAAAAAAAACTCTAGTTGGTACTTTTGTACTCCACATACTGGACAAAAAAAAAATATGGTCATAATGAAGATGATTTACAGTAGGTCTCACCCTGTAGGTATTAAAAGACTCCATATTGGTTATGACTCCCTCTCTGACGGGGGCTGAACTATAGCAGCACTTGCTGGAGACGTACGTTGCGAAAGATTCACGTGCTCGGTCCTCTGAGATGGAGGGTATACTGATATCAAAGAGAAAAGATAAATACGTAAGTGACCTTTGCACATGTCTAACAGGGTGTGTTGTGACACTTTTTAGTACCACTGTGACACTTTTTAGGTCTTTTACTAAGCTGACATACCCTATTCAGGTCATAGTGCAGACTAATGAGCTAAAAAGGTGAATCAGCAGAATACTTTTTAGATAAAGCTTTCGAACTTTTTGATGCCAAAACCCCCAAAATATGATGATCTGAAATATGGATACACGATTTGGGGGGAAAATTGTGATTGCAATGCAAAATGTTTTGGATTTTAAAAAAAATATACAGGTTTGCTGTGTTTGCTTCTAGAGCTGCACGATTTGGCCCCAAATTTTGTGATTATATGTTAGTATGACTATAAAAAGCAATAATAATAATCATTAATAATTTAATTTAAATATATAAAATATTTTAATAAATGTTGTTTTTATTTAAATTACTAAATAAAATATTAAAGAAAATAAAAATATTACTACTAAAAAAAATAAACATTCAGGTTTGTTTTGATTAATCGTGCTGCCCTAGTTTGAGAACTACAGTTTGAAACCCCCCCAAAAAAGAGCACATCCAAACTGTGAGAAATGAAGAATGCCCATCTTTGTATGATGACTGCATATCATAGGCATGTGTTTAAGATTCAGTGCATGCATTGTGTGCTTTTTGTATAGAGAATAAGCTCTTACTGCCAGTCTGGTGAGCTGGGGGCCTGTTCAGGCACAGGCATCGGTACAGATGGAGGTGGAAGATACCCACCTGTGAAATTAGAGATATGTCAAAATCAAAACGTGGGATCCATTCATGTATTTCTGTGCTCTAAACACTGTAAGTTCTATTGGTGCATTCAAGTCCTTCTGGAAAGTTTGTATTTACAAGCTGGAAAGTCGTACTTATGACATCAGATGCGTTTAAATCGTTTGGTCAGAGCAAACCTTTTCTACACAAAATTCAACAAGGTTTTTTAACTCTGCATCTACAAAATGATGAATAAAGAATGTGCATCGGTGTGTTTTTGCTTTTATATGTTTTTGTTACATTTGTGAAGGTGCTGTAAATTTAATTGTCATACATTCTATGGTAGTTGCACAATACTATGGTATTTTGTACATGCAACTTGCACTAACATGCACCCAATTCAGAAACTCAGTGCTTAAAGAAAAGTTTCCCACTTGTAAGTACAACTTTGTGGTGACGTTTATATGCTTTCAACTCATAAATATGATCTTTCTGACACAATTTGAATGCACCATATGAACACATTTTCTCATACTGAAGTGTTTACTTTAGCTTTTTTGATGTTTGACATAACTTGCATGCTTCTTACCGCCTCCACCAGCCATTGTTCCTTCATATCCAGGGACTGTATCAAACATATTTGCAGGGGGAGCAGAAGGTCCATGGATGCTTGTCGCAGGCGCGGCCGCCATGGCTGAATGAGATTCAAACAAACCGGTTAGGTAAGTTTTCCTAAGTTTCAAATATAACAAAAATGTCACTATACATTCAAACATTTTTATATATTTATTGCACAGCTTCTGAAATACAGACTGTGATTATGATTGGTCAATCACAGCGGTCTGTGTTGAAATACCTATGTGAAAAATCCATACAGCCTATAAATAGTCTTCAGCTGCTTAGCCAAATAAGCTATTGAAAATGTTATCCACCAAGCATTAGTTAGGGACTTACTTTTTAGATCTTGAAGAACTGATTCTTGTTGGTAAGACTCCTGAAGTCAGTGGTTAGCAGTTGCGCTCTAATGCTTATGAACTTAAGTCTACTGTATTTATGGCTTAGAAATGTATAGCAGCCTATAGTATAGTCCGAGAGCTGCTGCTTTTGGGTGGACGATTGGGTGGAGTTGTTTCTACAATAAAACTGTGGCAACTTGGTATAAGTAACATTGTTTGAAGATTTATTCAGTGAATTCTGATATAACAGTTGCAGTTATTTTATGGCTACAGTATTTTGAATTATAAAAACTACTACGTTTTTCGGATCTTTACCACATTAGGAAGTACCGGAGTACCATTGTACTGTATATTTCGGAGAACCATATTTTTTTGTAAATACTGTAGGCTATAGTAACGATAACTGTACCTATGCAATTTTTTAGGATTCTTGTATTACCATATATTTTGTAGTATAAGTACTTCATACTGTACGAATTTTAACAGGCTATTAATAATAATAATATTAATACTGCATACTAACTACACAGGCACACAACCTCATAAGACGTTGATATTTGGTTAAATTTCAGTTGCGACGTCGGGTGACCAAAATTCAATGTAAATTCAACGTCTAATGTCAATGTTAAATTGATGTCCAATACCGACGTCAGCTGACGTTGAGATTTTGTTGTTTTTAGGTTGTGCAACCAAAATCCAACGTTAAGTCAACGTCAAATTGACGTCAACCCGATTTTCATTTTCAACCAAAATGTAACGTCTGTCCGACGTCAACCTGACGTTACATAAAAAATAGCGTTGTTTTGAACACCATTAAGCGGAAACTCTGATTACCAAGCCAATATTTCTAATAAAGCGTTGAAAAAGTAGTCATGGGGTGTCGTCCTGTGGAAATATGAGATAAATTTCACAACAAACTCTTACCTGGTGCTGGTAATCCATAAACCTGGTTAATAGTGCCGTAGTTAGCTCCATGGTCACTTCAAAAGAAGTTTAATGAAGTCAGGTTGTGCACTTTTGGAAACACAAACACTGTAAATGTTATGAAGACTTTTTTTCACATCTTACCTCGCAATCGGTCTCTCCATTTCTCCAGTTCCTCAAATGTTCAACAGCTTCCTTATGCTGTAATCATGTGATTGTTTCGTAAATGATTTCCCTCATAAATGCTAATCAGGTCAACAATAGGCCATTGCCCAGTCTACACAGACGTTCATTGTAAATAAAAAGTAGTAAACCTCGTTATATTCGTAGTAGTAGCGCACGTCACAAGAGTAAAGTGCAGTTTCAGTTTTAAACTAACGTTATGTGAGGAGCGCAGTCGCCCTTCCGGGGCTCCGTAGTTTCATAATTATACTGACGCTGGTGAAAATGAGAAGTCAGAAAGAGAAACCTACAGTGCGATTTACTTTAGGTTATTTACTCTAGGTGAGGAGTCGCTAAACATATAGACCCTCTGTGGTGGCACCATGATACAGAGACAATGTCAGATGGTGAATTTAGGGTACTCTTCTTAATACTAACCGGGGCTAGTTGTCACACCTTTCACAAACGCGTTCATCCAAAGCGACACCACTGAGATGCTTTATTTATTTATTTTATTTAGAGATTTTTGATATTCAGGAGTTCATATTCTTGAATAGAAATGAAGGTAAACAGAAGGACATATTTGGATTCTTTGGATTATTTCTCATTATATGGCATACATCACAGTGTGAACCTGTTTATCAGCTTTTGATCACATTTAAACAGCAAATTTATTATGAAACACAATAATTCATGAAATAGCATGGTAACAAATATTATAGGAGACGATTAACAATATAATATAGTGTGATTTGTAAAATATAACAAAAGGATTTATTCATTGGACATTTGACAGATACAGTGCTAAATTGTGACAACTAGCCCCAGTATCCACTCCATAATAATGTTTGATTAGCCTACTATACTAAAAATACCATGGTATTTAAACATCCAAATCAAAATCAGTAGTTTTGGTACTTTATTGTTAGTGTGGTGTCTCTCCTGTGGTTCAGACAGCCTGTATCTCAGTAGCAGGCCGCTTCAGTCCATCTGTCTCATTTGTGAGCAGCCAATACACACACTTGCACTCCAACGGTGTTATCAGCCCTACCCACTATATTTAACTGGATGCATTATTAAGTCATACCCAGATTTTCATGACGTTACATTGAGGAGGGTGAAATGAGATCAGCTGTGTTTCTCCAAAGCCCTCATATCTGAGTAAGTTGCAGGATTTCCCACAGAGAATGAACAAAGAGCTCTTCCAGGATGAAGAGAGAGGGTAGAGGAGGAAGATAAGAGAGAAAGAGAACCGAAGCAAGACTAGGCTGTAGATCCGTGTGGTACAGGCCAGAGGAGAAGGAAAGAGGAGCTATGTGGCACGTTAGATGTTCTTTAAATCCTAAAGTGCTCCCGGATGGGGTCCCTGCATGGACGACCATGAAGAAAGGACTGGTTGGAGGAGTCAAAGGGAAAAGGAAGATATTCTCCTTTTCTTTACGATGTCGGATTGGAGTTATCAGAGGAAGGGTTAAAGGTACGACATGAGAGAATGTGCATAAGGTGTGAGTGTGTGGTGATGTTTGCACAGGTAAAGGGTGAATTGTATGTGAAGGTGCACCAGTGTACATCATGAGCAGTCTGCTAAAGTTATTATGTGTGTAATTATTTAAAAATATGTTTGTTTTATGTTTTTCTTTACTGTGTGGGTCTGAGAAATGAATGCAAGATCTGTTGTCCTATATCAGCTGAAGTGACCTGCAAAACAGAGCTCTGCCACATGGGGGCTGTATTGTTTAAAATTACTTTTAAAAATCTGCAGTCTTTTACAGTGAAACCAAAGTATTTTGACCATATTCATTTCACCTCAGTAGATTACAAATCATCAGTTATTTAGAATTTGTATTAATTTCAAACCTTATGAACTTCTTTTTGTGAATAATTTAGCTTGAAAGGTGCTATATTTTTTAATAAATACATCATACGTAAACTAACAGTCAAAATTTTTAAATAAGATTTTTTTAAAATGTCTTTAGTCTCTTTTGCTCACCAAGGCTGCATTTATTTGATCAAAAATACAGTAAAACAGTAATATTGTGAAATATTATAATTTGAAAGGACAGTTTTTTTTATTTATAGCAAATGTATACCAGCATGTAAAAATGATTTCTGAAGGATCATGTGACACTGAAGAGTGATGCTGATGCTAATGATGCTGAAAATTCAGCTTTGCAGTTATTAAACTATCAGTGTGGTGTATTGACTGTATTGTATGTGTTACTGAGGAGAATTTTTTTTTTTTCAGTGTTACAGTATAGAGAAGAATGTGTAGTATGTGATGATTGGTGAGACAGGTGTTTGTCTCGGACACATGCAGCTGTCAAGACAAATGTCTAGTGGATGAAATATTCCCACCAACCCCCAAAAATGAAATTTGAGAGCAGATTGGCATAGACTTGCATTTGGTTTATCCCTTTAATGGCAAGGAAAGTGTATGGCTTTTATTCTGTGCATAATATAAAGCTAGTTTTAACAAGATAACAACGACAGGAATAGGACGCATATACTTGATTTTAAAATGCACAATATGCTGTTTATGTAATGGATAATGTTCTATCAAATCTGACCAGGACGTTTCATCCTTTATTTTGTAGTAGCAATGTTGAAATCGTTTATGAAATATTGATTATTATTTAAGAAGAAAGAGAGCACAGCTATGTACTGTAATAGTACTGTAATAGTACCCTGGTTTTGTGATGTATAAGATGATACTTTGATCTTTATCATAGTACTAAAATTCATGTACAGTGGTATGTATACTATTAGAAAAAGTACAGTAGTGGCACCGTGGTACAGTGATGGTATCAGAAGGTAAAAATATAGTACTTTGAAACACACCATGGAACTGAAATAACTATTTAAACGTATGATAGTACTACAATGATTTCTGATATGTATCATGGTGTATTTATGGTGTATATATCATGGTTACCATAGTATTAGTTGAAATACCACAGAGTACCTTATAAATACTATGGTACCACACATGAATATGTCATATACAGAACATCAAATATTCTATGCATATATGTTCTCTGCATCATATAGATGATCTAATATGATCTTATAGATCAGTACCATGATGTTACCATCTGGTGCATCATTTTGTTTTAATTTTTGATAATTTGTGATTTGACCACAATGGCAATGAAACTACATTTACCATGGTAAAATGTTGCAAGGGCTGTTTCACACTAGATGCTTGGCTGTTAAATGTCTCTTCTGCTTACCAAGGCTGCATTTATTTGATAAAAATACAGTAAAAATTGTATATTATTACATTTATATAAATATTATTACAGTTTAAAATAAATGTTTTCTATTTGAATATATTTTAAAATGAAATTTATTCCTGTGATCCAGTCTTCAGAAATCATTCTAAAATGCTGATTTGCTGCTCAAGAAACATTTCTGATTATTATCAGTGTTGAAAACAATTGTGCTACTTGATATTTTTGAGGAACCTGTGATATTTTTTTCAGGGTTCTTTAAATACATTTACCATGGTATAATGTTACAAAGGCTGTTTCACGCTAGATGCTCGGCTGCCAAATGAAGGGAAACGGGGCACGTGAGAGGGAGACAGACTGGGAGGAGGAAGTGTTTGTGCGTGAGGCACGTGGGGGCTGAGAGAGTAGTGAGGGGATTTGGCTCTGTGTGTGTGTGTTTAATATTTGTGTCTACATTAGCTTGCCGGTAGGAAGATTCTCTCAGGCACAGAGTGCAAGACTGTGTGTGTGTGAACATGATTAATAGGCCAGTGCAGGAAGGAAGAGCACATGTGAACAGCGAGAAGATGAAGAAGTGAGGGAGGAGTGGCAGAAAGGAGGGAGGAAAGGATAGAAGGAGCGAGTGTGTGTTCTGTCCGGGTCTGATCTCTGTGAAGCACTGGAGCGTTCAGATACATTCCCATACTGCAGCACTGTCATCTCTGGATAAACTACCATCTGCTTCGGCTCACGCTGCAAACCCAGGACTGAATCTGTGTGAGCAGATCACATGTGTTTTACGGATGACTGACTGGAGACTAGTTGCATGTGTGGATTGGCAGGCAGAGGAGACCACGTTATGCTGTTTGGAAAGAGCAAACTGGAGTGACACTGAAATGTCTCAGGAATAATCCAGTTGCAGCTATGCAACACTTTTTCAGTCGATCATTCATGCATTACACTCTTACAGTCGCTCACATGGACCTGCAGTAGAGATATATTTGATCTGCACATATTCATGGAAAAACTGGAATTCTATATGATTTGCCTGTATGGACTGAACATCATCTGTGCAACAGGATCAGCTGTAGATAAAAACATCTGAGGTCGCTGAATGGATTCATCTAGTCTGCTTGTCTTCTTCAGGACCATCATTTCATTGCTTTTCAAAGAAGATTCATTCACTAAGGAATCCTAACTGAAATTAAACGTGCTTAATTGGATAGGTTAAGATGGTAATTTCCAGGTGTGTGCTTTAACAAACGGTTTGGTCAATTAAGTTAGATCCTAAAATGATGTGTGGCAGAATGGAGTCGTGATATTCCCATGATGCTGTGTGGCTTGAGGAGAGAGGGTCGCAACAACAGTGGTGAGTCATGTTGATCATTTTTTCACATTCGGTGCTTTCTTTTTCACTTCTTCTGTCATACACATTACGTTAGGGTTGGTAAGCTTTTTAATGTTTTTGTTCACCAAGGCTGCATTTATTTGATAAAAAATAGAGTAAAAACTGTAATATTATGAAATATTATTACAATTTAATAATATTACAATTTAACAGTTTTCTATTTGGATATATTTTAAAATGTAATTTATTTCTGTGATTAAAGTTGAATTTTCAGCATCATTACTCCAGTCTTCAGTGTCACATGATCCTTCAGAAATCATTCCAATATGCTGATTTGCTGCTCAATAAATATTTTTTATTATTATCAATGTTGAAGACAGTTGTGCTGCTTCATATTTCTGTGGAAACTGTGGTACACTTTTTTCAGGATTCTTAGATTATTAAGAAATTCAAAAGCTCAGCATTTATTGAAATAGAAATCTTTTGTAACATTTTAAACATCTTTACTGTCACCTTTGGTCAGTATAATGCATCCTTGGTGAATTAAAGTATCTGTTTATAGAATTGTTTTCATACCTAGCTTGCCCAACTTTTTCATCAAAATTACTCTTTCAAAAACTACTGTTGGTGGTACTATGGTACAATATGGTATCAGTTGGTATTTTTGATGGTGCTTTGAAATTTACCATGGATCTGAATGATTATCGTATTCATATACAATGCTGTTGAAATTATATTCCAAGATACTTCAAACAGTAGCATGGTACTGAATGAAACATGTCCAGAACAATATTATGTTTGGTACTTTTATGTTTGCGTACTCTTAGGTTCGAAATGCTTTTGTCTTGTACAGTTCAAGTTAATCAAATCCTTACGGTTAGGGTTCTTCTCAATATACAGCAAAAAATAAATTCTATTTGTCATACTTTTTCTTGAAAACAAAATATTAATAATGGAATTTTTGCCAGAGAATGTGTTGTCGTCCTGAGCCCTGTGACAAATAGGGTCCACTGTGTTCCTCTATGAAACTGTCTACCTATTTGGCCAGGGTAAAGAAGGCCCACCCGTAACATTTGTCCTGGGCCGTGTGGTTTTTTAGCTCCAGCCCTGCTGGTAAATGGAAAAGCCTGTTGAGAGCTGAGCGAGGGTTGACAACTGGGGCCACTGTGGCCTCTATAAATAAAAGCCCAGCTCTGAAAATAGGCCCTGAGCTTCCATTTGCATTGTTAGAACATCATCCGTTTAACCTACATCAGGATTGGTGTCAACACAACCAGGGCCGTCGGAGTGCTTTGCTCCAAATTAGTTTCAGAATTTTAATAGACTTGGAAAATGAGTTATCATGACCTATAATGACAGTTTTACTCTGCTGTGAATTTCAGAGACGCTGCTGTGTGTGTGAGTTATATAACAATTCCTGAATTACTCATAGATGTGCAGATAGTTGACTCTTAAAGCAGTGGTGTGAAGTTTTGAGCCTTTGACCTCTTAAACAAACAGTCCAGGTGATGTTGGTTTGTTTAGCCTTTTGGTCTAAAGGGCAGCTGAACCATTTTTACTGCATGACCAAAAGGAGATTTATGGGTTGTTAATGCTCAGGAAGGACTGGCACATTGGGATTGGTTGATCTTTATTTGTTGAGTAGCAATTTCAACACAGCTTGAGGTCAGTAATATATTAGGGGTGGGAATCTTTAGTCACCTCTCGATCCGATCAAATTCTGGGAGTCACGATCCGATTCCAGAACGATTCTTGATCTACTTTTTTTTTCTTTTTTTTACCCTTATTAATTAATTGGCTTACCGACTTGAGAATCTTAAAATACTTACATTTACATATCCTTACATAAGTAATTAAGTACTTTTTAAAATAAATACAAATTGAAAAAAAATAATTAAAAGAGTTGTAGGCCTATGTTAAGAATTTTAAATTATAACTTCAAAACATACAAGCAAATAGCAAATAATAAAGAGGAGCATAGAAATAGAAATAAACATATTACAAACAACAAACAAAGAGTGCTTTCAGTATTTAAGATTATCTGAACGTTTTCCATTCAAGAACTCTGAGTGATTTTTCGTCATCTTTACTGTTGTTTTTTACTATGACATCATAGACAGCGGGAGATCTATTAAGCTGCATTCACGCACGGATCTCTTTTGAAATATAAGAAGTAATGTGGTTTGTCCTGTCCGTTTAATCCCTTAAGACATAACTGGCTGTGCTTACATTAATTTTGCGTCATAAAACCATTTTGAGACGCAAGTGCATTAAACCACTTACACGGAGTCGCGAGCAGTCTTCATAAACAAAGCGCGCGTCAGCATTTGAAATTGAAAGCAGCTTTCTGTTAGTGAGGTTCATATTTTAAATATATAAGTCCACTGCATTCCAAACCACATAAATGATGACTTCGTAGAGCATTTGTAAGGAAAATACCGACGGGCGAGACCGCACACTTCAAGTGTAGCATCAAACAAAGCGCGCGTCTCTCACTGCGCATCCTCTGCAATGAAGCCCGAGAATGTCCTTGTAATTCGCTTCAACCTTTCCGAACTTTATGAAAGATTATTTTACGGAAGGTTCGAGTGGTGTATGTGTGTGAGGAATTGGAAGCAAGCAGAATACGGGTGTTTCTAAAGCAAACTCAGCGTCATCGCGCAGAAGATTTCTATTTCAAATAAATATTGTTCTTTTGAACTTTCAATTCATCAGAAAATCCTGAAAATAAATGTATCATGGTTTCTACAAAAATATGAAGAAGCACAACTGTTTTCAACACTTATGGTGATAAGAAAATTAAAATAATTAATAATGCAATGCAAATCAGAATATTAAAATGATTTCTGAAGAATCATGTATACACTCAAGACTGGAGTGTATACATAGGCTACACAATCATGGGGAAGACTGCTGATCTGACAGTTGTCCAGAAGACAATCATTGACACCCTTCACAAGGAGGGTAAGCCACAAACATTCATTGCCAAAGAAGCTGGCTGTTCACAGAGTGCTGTATCCAAGCATGTTAACAGAAAGTTGAGTGGAAGGAAAAAGTGTGGAAGAAAAAGATGCACAACCAACCGAGAGAACCGCAGCCTTATGAGGATTGTCAAGCAAAATCGATTCAAGAATTTGGGTGAACTTCACAAGGAATGGACTGAGGCTGGGGTCAAGGCATCAAGAGCCACCACACACAGACATGTCAAGGAATTTGGCTACAGTTGTCATATTCCTCTTGTTAAGCCACTCCTAAACCACAGACAACGTCAGAGGCGTCTTACCTGGGCTAAGGAGAAGAAGAACTGGACTGTTGCCCAGTGGCCCAAAGTCCTCTTTTCAGATGAGAGCAAGTTTTGTATTTCATTTGGAAACCAAGGTCCTAGAGTCTGGAGGAAGGGTGGAGAAGCTCATAGCCCAAGTTGCTTGAAGTCCAGTGTTAAGTTTCCACAGTCTGTGATGATTTGGGGTGCAATGTCATCTGCTGGTGTTGGTCCATTGTGTTTTTTGAAAACCAAAGTCACTGCACCCGTTTACCAAGAAATTTTGGAGCACTTCATGCTTCCTTCTGCTGACCAGCTTTTTAAAGATTCTGATTTCATTTTCCAGCAGGATTTGGCACCTGCCCACACTGCCAAAAGCACCAAAAGTTGGTTAAATGACCATGGTGTTGGTGTGCTTGACTGGCCAGCAAACTCACCAGACCTGAACCCCATTGAGAATCTATGGGATATTGTCAAGAGGAAAATGAGAAACAAGAGACCAAAAAATGCAGATGAGCTGAAGGCCACTGTCAAAGAAACCTGGGCTTCCATACCACCTCAGCAGTGCCACAAACTGATCACCTCCATGCCACGCTAAATTGAGGCAGTAATTAAAGCAAAAGGAGCCCCTACCAAGTATTGAGTACATATACAGTAAATGAACATACTTTCCAGAAGGCCAACAATTCACTAAAAAGGTTTTTTTTATTGGTCTTATGAAGTATTCTAGTTTGTTGAGATAGTGAATTGGTGGGTTTTTGTAAAATGTGAGCCAAAATCATCACAATTAGAAGAACCAAAAACTTAAACTACTTCAGTCTGTGTGCATTGAATTTATTTAATACATGAGATTCACAATTTGAGTTGAATTACTGAAATAAATTAACTTTTCCACGACATTATAATTTACTGAGATGCACCTGTACTTAACCAATGCAGTCTGAGCCAGAAAGAGAACTGATTAGGTAATCTCTCGAGTCTTTTTATTTATTTATTTATTTATTTTTTTATTAATGGCAAGGTACCAAAGATACAAGTAAAAAAAAAATCAACTTTACGTACAAAGAGGTGACATTAAATGCAAAGCACCATTTATATACGTATGTAACAATAAATTAGTAATACAAAACGAAAGCTTTAACAGAATGAATTAAAAAGATTAAATGAACTGTTTTAAGAGCTTTAAGATTCTTGGAAGATGAAATAGTTTGGATATACTGTTGAACCTCTTTTTTAAAAACAATACATAAAGGATTTTGATGAGAGAATTTACTGCGGTGAATATGAAATTTCGCAAAAAATAATAATAGGTTAATAATAAAATATTAATTAATTTTATATTTTTGTATATTAAAGAAGCCAAACAGTACATCCTTAAAAAGCAAAGAGAAACCCTGGAGCACATTATGATTGATAACATTAGGGAATTCAGTCTAGCTGTGTGTGAGGACAATCCCAGAAAATATGCATATCAGTTTCATTAGAGTCACCACCAAAAGAACAGCTTGTATCCACGTCTGATTTAAACCTTTTCAGAAACACTTTAGCTGGGTAAAATCTGTGTAACAATTTGAATGAGATTTCTCTGACCTTGTTAGTTATTATTATGTATTTCGAAGACAGAGTCCATACTTTTTTCCAATCAACATGATCAACAACATTCTTCCAATATGACACCACATAGGGAGTTGTTACAAGCTCCTTTTGAAAGAGCGATCTAATCTTATAGTTACGTGATGAAGGATGTGACAAAAAGCACAGTTTTCCTACTGGGATTTCAAATGGGTCTAAAGAAATAGGTAAAGTACTGGGTGATCTAACAGAGTCCCTTAAAAGCATGAAAACTCCTTTAGGAATAGCGTCCATGACAATGGAGAATTCTTTGGAAGTTACTGGAAAATCAAATTTACATAAGAATTCTTCATAACTTAAAATAAGACCTTCTGAGTTAAATAACTGGGAAACAATCAAAATGTTTTTCTCAAACCAATTACTAAAAAAAAAGATTTTCTCTTATATACAATGTCTTGATTGTTCCAAATAAAGTACCGGTGAGGGGAGAAATTGTGCTTAAAGATTAATGACCATGCAAGTAATACCTGTTTATGAAATTTAGATAAATTGTAAGGGATTCTGTCAATATTGTAATTACAAATTAATAAGAAAGGGAGACCACCTAATTTGGAAAAGAAGTAATTGAGGATAAAACTCCAGATTGAGTTTGGATTACACAAAAACTGCCTAATCCAATTAATTTTGAAAGTGTTATTCAAAGAAGAGAAATCAAGGAAATTCAACCCCCCATGCTCATACGTGTTCATTATTACAGACTTCTTAACATAATGGATTTTGTTTTTCCAAACAAAATTAAACAGGATTTTATCAACTGATTTATTAATTAATTCACATTTACCTATATTTAGATTAAGACCCGAAGCTTTAGAGAAAAGTTTTATATAATTAATTGCTATTGGGATTTGGGAAGCATCTCTTAAAAATAAGGTGGTGCCATCTGCTAATTGACTAATAAATATTTCTCGATCAGCTGTATGGATACCCCGAATACCGCTTTCACATACAAAAGATGACAGTAGCTGCACACAAAGAAGAAATAAATAGGGAGAAATAGGACACCCTTGTCTCACTCCTCTGGGATAAACTAAACCTTGGTGAAGTGCCATTCTTTAATTTATGCCATGGTCTGTCTGAATACTCGATTCTGATTGGCTGCCAGGTGTGATTAAATTTGTTTAACTGCACAGGTAGTTCCAGGTCAGTTTAATCACGTTCTATATTAATGCGCTTCCTATAAACATTGGTAACCATAGTAACATACAGTTACAGTTGAATAGTAGTACAGACGAAAATAACCATCATTTTTATCGTTCCGGTCAAATATTGCAGCGCAAATATTATTAACATCTTTAATATGTGAATGCTGGGAAATGACCATGGCATAAACGGGATAATCAATGGCTAGCTGTGCATTAAACGATTTAAATGCGCTTCGTGGAGGCAACCACCCTTCCCTTACGCGTCGGATGGTTCTTCGCCTCCACGTCGTGCATTCAAATTGTTTAATGCACAGCTAGCCGTTGATTATCCCTTACTTAATCGAGGCACTTCCATTATTGTAAAGGGTTTTAATTACTCTGCAAAACATATCCCCAAAACCAAATTTTTCTGATGAATTAATAATAAATTGGTGCTCTAAAGAATCGAAAGCTTTATAGAAATCTAAGAAAAGAATGAAGCTTTCCTCCTGAATCAAGTCTGAATAATCAAATAAAATCTCTCGAGTCTTTCGAGTCGTTAGTTCTTTTGTCACGTGATGTCACAGCATTGGATAGAGAAATGAGTTAATTTACAACCTTCCTTACAAACGGGTGCATAGCTTTTATTATTATTATTATTATCATCATCATCATCATCATCATTATAATTATTATTTACACTTACAGTTACGTGATGCGTTTCTGGTCTCAAATTGTAGCTTTTTATTTCTTACAATTTATAAATGTGTGAATTTCTGTCATGATGTTTTTTTTTTTTTTGCCATAACACTGAATGTGGTAACAAAGGTAATGAAGAGTTGGCTATTATTATTAAGTCTCTTTCCGGCTCAGACTGCATTGGTTACGTATATGGGGCTATCACATGATGAACGAACGACTCGAAAACCCAAAGACTCGAAACAGGTGAACTAATTCCAGTACAGAACCTATAGGACGTTGCGCATGCGCGACTGAACGAATCACTCCCCAAGACGACTCGTTGTTCCCGAGTCACATTAAAGATTCGTTCAAAATGAACGAATCGTTCAAGAACGACCCATCAATAGATGCAATTCAAGAGAAGAAGACACAGGCTTCAGAGCAAACGAGGCCCGAAGCTGAAGTTGTCTAGCGTCATTTAAATGAATTTGTAAATATATGCTGCATGCTTTCCTCAATAACAATAACAAAATAAACAACAAAAACTGTGAAAGCAGCAGTTAAAAACACATCTGATTACAGCAATGTGGATGTTTGCACAAACTCTGCAGTAAAGTCCAGTCATGTCACGCTTATTTATATAGTACTTTATGCAATAGCCTTAAATCAAGCAGCTTTACAGCATTAAATATGAAAAACCAGAGTCAGTGTCGATTACAGTTAGAATTACAACTTGATTTTCTGTTATAAAGCAGCTCTCCAGTGTGGAGCTAGCTAGTGATCAAATCATTTATTAGTGGGAAAAAAATATATTATTTCATTAAAGTGATAGTTTGGTTTGCAAAGATCAAAGCTTGATATCTAGCTCAGGACTGTTTTGATTATCATAAGGTATTTTAAGAGAGATTATTTTGTGAATAAAATAGTTTATTCAAAAATAAAATGTCTTATCGCTTTATTTTGTTTCTTATCCATATGATTTATAAAAGGAGATGTTAGGCAGAATGATGTCATTCAGTTACTTTTTCATATAGCTAATTACATGGTGAATGAGAGAGTTTCTCTGTCAGTCATCTATTTTATGTGCCAAATATATATATTTGCATAAATTAATTGTATAATAATTATAATTACATAATATGACTTTCAAAAGCTGAAGTGATTACCGTTATATATTTGTTAGAATATGCATAACTCAACTTTTTAACTAATTGCAAAAGCTGAATAAACAGTCAACGTCTACTGATTAATCAATGGAATAATCGACGATTAGTCGATTAATCGTTCTAATAATTGTTAGATTAATTGATTATCAAAATAATTCGTTTGTTGCAGCCCTAGTATCTTTCCAAATTAAACTGGGTATTCAATAATAACATAGGAGAGGCCTAAACATAAATTTAGGCCTAATTTCTGTTGTATAAAATTAAGATTTATATATTTGAATTGCATATAACATTTCCATTCATTTGGATTACACAGTTTTAACATAAACTAATAAACTTAATGTGATGCATATTTGTCAGTCATACATAAATGAAATGGGTACGATTATGCACTCAAAAAAATCATGGCAAAAATTTATTATTAACTATTTGCATTTTTTGACTTTATTTAAATAATCATATTTTCAATATACATTTATTCAAATTCCTGAGAATCAGCATAAATCTGTTCATTTTAATTAACATTAAATGTATTAATTTAAAATATGTTAACCTGGTTAAAATATGGCTAGCTGTGGTTGTTCCAATGTTTAATCAGTTAAAATGTATGAGATTCAAACCAATTGGATTTATTGATGATAAATATATCAACCTGGTTATTGTCTATTTAAAACATTTAGTTTATTAGTACTTTTACAGAAATCTTACCTGTTTCTAACCTGTTTAATTTATGTATGAATGATAGATATACATCACATTAAATTTATTAGCTTATGTTAAAACTCAGTTTTTTAGTGCAATTAAAGTACATTCATCTTAATTTTTTTCACTGTTGCATCATAAAAAGTATGTGTTACATGCCAGAATTACATAAGTTTACACATTATTTTTCTTGTTGAATACCCTTGAAAATAAGTCACATTATGGAAATAAAATGGCTTGTGAATGCTGTTTCTTGTTGACTTGAGGCTGAATTCAATTCTAAATGTTATCAAATCAATCAGTCCAACTCTGATGATTCAGTAAACTGCCTTTGTAACTTATTATCATAATTTATTTTATCATTTCATGTTTCAGATGATGTCCCGTACACAAAGGGAAGCAAAGACGCTGCAAGTGACAGCAGCGGCCTCAACAAGAGGAGCAGTATCGCTGGTAAGTTGGCATGTAAACCAACAGAACTGAAATCTGCAGATAACTGCTGTTCAAGGAAAAGTTCACCCAAAAATGAACATTTGCTGAACACTTACTCACCCTCAGGCCATCCAAGATGTAGATGAGTTTGTTTCATCATGGAAACAGATTTTGAGAAATTTTGCATTACGTAACTTGCTCACCAATGGATCGTGTGTGTGCAGAGTTGTGTGGATTACTTGTGGATTATTGTGATGTTTTTATCAGCTGATGGCACCCATTCACTGCACAGGATCCATTGGTGAGCAAGTGATGGAATGCTACGTTTCTCCAAATCTATTCTGATGAAAAACAAACTCATCTACATCCTGAATGGCATGAGAAAATTTAGATTTTTGAGTGAACTATTCCTTTAATGCTGCACATGCCACCACTATGCTGTATCAGAGGTGTTTTGCTCTATATCGAGTCCCTTTATAAGGAGTTCTACGAGTCTCAGCAGACATACAGTGTCTTGTACCTTAAGGTGAAGAGACTGTTTGACTGTGATGATGCTGATATTTGATTTCTTCGGACCGCTGCTATAAACCCTCAGTCACTCTCTCTGTTCTTTTCTTTTTATCCATTGGGCTTGTGAAGAATCATGTCAGTTAATTTGTCTCTAGTGATTTATACCACACTGACACTCACTATCAGACGCTGTAGAGATTTAACAGCAGTAATGAGCACATACTTTGGATTGCAATGGCTGCATCATAAAAGCTAGCACATAATTTGTCTTCATTTGATCATACTGAAAAAAAATATTCTCCTTAATGGTAAATAATTATATTCAGCAAGGATGTTAATTGATCAAAAGTGACAGTAAAGATTTTTTTTTTGAAAAATCACTGGGAAAAAAAAGTATCACAGTTTCCACAAAAATATTAAGCAGCACAACTGTTTTCAACATTGATGATAATAAGAAAAGTTTTTTGAGCAGCAAATCAGCATATTAGAATGATTTCTGAGGGATCATGTGACACTGAAGACTGGAGTAATGATGCTCAAAATTCAGCTTTTATCACAGGAATAAATTGCATTTCACATTACACATTTATTTTAAATTGTAGTAATATTTCACAATATTTCTATTTTTACTGTATTTTTGATCAAAAAAATGCAGCCTTCGTGAGCAGAAGAGACTACTTTTAAAAATATTTAAAAAAATCTTACTAACTGAAAAAACCTTTGAAAGGTAGTTTGTGTTCATGTATATAAATTAATAGTACTTTTGACCATAATGTATCAAAATCTCTTTTATTCTGTGCAAGGTTTCAAGTGTCTAATATGAAGAGTTTAGTCAAATTGACCTAATTTGTCTTTTTTCTTCATAAAAAACATTAGTTACCGCAATAGCCTTGTGGGCAGTGCAGCGACGTTTAGCGCCGTTGCTCTATGGGCGTCCTGAGTTTTGACCTTTCCAAAGCCCTCCCCCCCTCTCCCTCTTCACTTCCAGTTATTACTACTGTCCTATCAGAATAAAAGCCAAAAAGCCAGAAATAAATCTTTCAAAAAAAAAAAAACACACACGTCATTAATCATTAAGATTTTAATTTTTTTTATGTTACTTGGACATGACTTGTGAAAATCACCTTTGTTTGTTTCCAAAATGTATGAATATACTTATTACACACAGCCTGCCATACTACCAGACTGCAGGACTACCATCTGTCCTTCATGAAATGGTTAAATTAATCTGACTTCCATGTCACAATGCATGGCTACAGAAGCTCCCCGGGGACCCGTGGGTGAGTTACCTGCTGTGAAGGTCCGTGTGCTGGTGCTTGGGTGGTTATTGTGTGTGTTTGTTTATGCACAGATGAGCAGAGAGGTGTGACGACGGTGGAACTGATTAAAAAAGAGGGCACTAGTCTTGGCCTCACGATCTCTGGAGGTTGTGACAAGGACGGCAAGCCAAGAGTGTCAAACCTGAGACCTGGAGGTCTCGCGATCCGGTGAGAAACAAAGGAGACACACACACACACACACACACACACACACACACACGCATGCTGATCAGTGACTCATTGCTCATTGTACATTTAATTGCTCGAAAGTTGCTCTTTCACAGCACAAAAGACATCATGGAGTTCTCAGTTATGCTTCGTTGGGGTATCAAATGGCTATAAATTATTCTAATATGCTAATCTTAGATGTTATGTTTTGTATTTTTGTGTTACAGTATGTGTGGGTTTTATGTATTATCTTGTTTCATAGTGTGCAACACTTTAATTGGTGCTTTATAAATAAACTGAAAACTACAACTAGTATAGAGCAGACTTTGGTATCTTGACAAATCTGAGCACAGTTTGAGACATTGTTGAGAGAGAAGCAGAAAACGTAAGGTTAACATGAAAAAAAACAAACAGTTTCTCTTTGTACATTCTATTAAAATAACCCCTGAAATGACTTTCCTTTTCCGCTGATGCCATCAAAACCTCTTATTTTTTAACCCCTCTCCCCAATCTCCTGACATTTTTCACCGTCCAGTTAATTTCCACTGAATTATATCAAATCGAGCCCATTATTTTCCACTGAAATATCCAGTTTAACCCAGAAATACATCACATTACAAAGGAAAATGGATCGCAAACACAGTGTATTTTGTATGCAGTGTATGTTGTTATTAATGATAACCAAAAGAAAAAAAATGTTACTTAAACTTCATACTTGTATGTTAACTAAAATAAAATACAAAAAAACAAAACAAAAAAAACACACATTTGTATTTGTGCCACATGCCAATAAATTTGTGTATGAGTGGCATTTGTGAAAAGTGTTATTTATAATGAATGCCACTATCATTTGTCTGTTTTATGCTTATATTTTTTATTCCTGTTCTGTTCTGAATATCAGTAAATTTAAAAGATTTGTTATGGAGTGAGGAAAAACTAAAATACATGTTTATAGTGTTTATAATGTAACGTATGCAATGTATAAACATTCCATTTACTGTAATTTACATTATTTCTGAATATAATAGTAGAATGTCATCATACACCGATGTGTTTCTCTCAACAATGCAATTCTGACCCATTGGGTTTTTTCAGACAATATGATAATAAAAATGACAGAAATGCAACAAAATTACCACAACTACAACTAAAATGAAAAATATCAAACTAAAAACATTCAAAATATTCATAAAAACTATAATAGTATTTCAACAATACTAAAATAACACTGGTGTAGTGTGTGCAACTTATTTTCCAGAAAATATGGTAATAAAATGACAAACTTACTAAACTTTTAACTAAAATGATTAAAATAAAATAAAAACTCTTATAGTATGTCAATGATACTAAAATAACACTGTGTGTGTGACTTATTTTCCAGAAAATATGGTATTAAAAATGGAAACAAAATTACAAAAACTTAATCTAAAATGAAATTGGAAAATATAAAAATAAAAACTAAATCAAAATATTCATAAAAACTATAATAGTATTTTAGTGATGCTAAAATAGCACTGGTGTAGTGTGTGCGGTGCACCATGTTTACTCACACAGCTCTTTAACCTCAGGATCTGGGCTGCTCCTGTATGTGTGTGTGTGTGTGTGTGACCTCAGGATGTGGGCTGCTCCATCACATCAGCCTCTAGTGTGACAGGCTGACGCAGGCCTAACGTGACCGCTCTCTCTCTGTCACACACACACGAGGAAGATTTTAGTTGAATGGTTGCGCTGACCTGTAGGCAGCCGCAGGATTGATGTGCATGTTACTGAATGCAGAGTTGCAAATGTTTGTTTTGCAGCCAGGTGATTTAAACTCATGACCCTGTATTTAAGTTCACAGCTAACGTTTTTTTTAGTTTCCAAAGCTCTAGTGCAGATGTGCGAGTTTGTAATTATTATGCATGTTAATGCTGTTTAACTCCACTGCATAATTATGCAGAATCACAAAATTATGTGTTTGGGTGTTTCGTTGTGCCTTTGGTTGTGTGCTCGTGTGTAAATTAACTACTTTTGTGTGTCGTCATTTTGCCGGTTCCGAGTGTGTGCCGTTGTCTAAGTTAATGCGATGCTTACAGGCAAAATCAGCTTCTTAAATTAGCTTCTACAACTGTACATGAAGAGTCAGCTCTACTAACATCACACATATATACACTCACATACCGCATGTACCTGCTGCACAACACAAACACACACCTTTCTGCTGCAGATGCAGTATGTTGATGATTGTGCAGTCTTCATATCAGTGCAGCTGTATTATATGGAAGTAATCTTGTGCTTTTGATTTAGATCTGTGAATGAAGAATATATGGTGAATGTCATTACCAATAATAGATTTTCATACACTGCTGTTCAGTTTGTGGTTGGTAAGATTTTTTTAAAATTTTGAGAGATTTATTCATTTGTTTAAAAAAAACAGTAAAAACAGTAATATTGTGAAACATTATTATAATTTTAAATAGCTGTTTTCTATTTTAATATATTTTAAAATGCAATATATTCCTGTGATGCAAAGCTGAATTTTCAGCATCATTACTCCAGTCTTCTGTGTCACATGATACTTCAGAAATCATTCTAATATGCTGATTTGCTGCTCATGAAACATTTTTTTATTATTATCAATGCTGAAAACATTTGTGGTGGTGCTTAATATTTATATGGAAACCATGATATATTTTTACAGGATTCTTTAATGAATAGAAAGTGAAAAACAACAGCATTCCTTTGAAATATAATTAAAGGGAATAATTGTTGGTTGCATGCTGTAAATATGGCCTGTTTCATGTACAGTGCTTGTAAAATGTAAGTATGGACCTGTATGGATCATATCTACTTTTACATTTATATATTTATATAGCAACTTCTATTGTATTTAAGGTATGCATTTTTTTAGCTTTATTTTTTTAAAGGAAAAGTATGCTTTAGGAAGCATACACATTCATAAAACACTTCTTTCTGTACACTTGTTGTCCAAACATATTAATCAGAAACTTAAGAATCTACTATGCATGTTACTGCAATTTATCACTGCATTGTTTAATTTTCCATATGCGTCTGTGTGGCAGGAGTGACCAGCTCAATGTTGGGGACTACATAAAGTCAGTCAACGGGATAAACCTGTCCAAACTCAGACATGATGAGATCATTAGCATGCTGAAGAACATCGGTGAGCGTGTGGTGCTGGAGGTGGAGTACGAGCTGCCGCCATTCGGTACGCACACAAATACATTCACATTCACATTCATTCCAGTCTCCTGCTGAATAAACATTTGGCATGGGAAGATTTTTGAATGTTTTTGAAAGATGTCTCTTATTCTCACTAAAGCTGCATTTATTTGATTAAAAATACAGTAAAAGCAGTAATATTGCAAAATGATATTACAATTTAAAACAACCATTTTCTATTTGAATATTATGTTAAAATGTAATTTATTCCTGTGATCAATACTCCAGTCTTCAGTGTCAAATGATCCTTCAGAAATCATTCTAATATTCTGACTTTCTGATCATGAAGAATTTTTATTATTAGAAAGTTAAAAAATAATTTCTTTGTAACATTATAAATGTCTTTACTGACATGTTTGATCATTTAATGTGTTCTTGCTGAAAAAAAGTGTTAATTTATTTAAAAAAAAAAAATTCCTGACCCCAAAAAATCATTCAGTATTTATCAAGACATCTGATACCGTTAATCATGTTACAGTGGTGCTGCAACAGAAATGAATATGTAAAAGCCTTTTCACCAGAGTCCTCAAGTAGTATGTGACAAATTAAAAGTTTTGAGAGATTTATTCATTTATTTGTTTAAAAATACAGTAAAAACAGTAATATTGTGAAACATTATTATAATTTTAAATAACTGTTTTCTATTTTAATATATTTTAAAATGTAATTTATTCCTGTGACAAATGCATTTTGGGATTAATGTTTATGGTCTTGTTGGAGTAAAAATATTTCAGTCTGTAGCGATGTATCTCATTCTCCTGTGACATTAACTCAAGCTGTTCTCTGCGTGTTTAGCTCCCAGCAATCCCTGCAGCGTCATCTCTAAAACTATCGAAGTGTGCTTGGAAAAAGAAGGAAACAGCTTTGGCTTCGTTCTGAGAGGTACCGAACCACCAGCAGACACCTTGAAATGTCTTCACATGAATATCGCATTTGTTTTTAACTTCAATTGATGTTATGATCCTAAAACTGAGGAAGAATACATCAATGATGGTTTGAAATAAAAGTAGCTATTTTTTAAAATTATATCACAAAGAATATTCTAGGTTCATTACAACAGTGTTTCCCAAACATTTGGGGTTCATGAGGGTACTGCATGGGGGTTGTGCTAATTAATTTAATCATAAAAATGTCAAATTAAAATAAATAATTTTCACATAAAAACATCTAACTTACTAAAAAAATTAACTATTTTATTTGTTTACCTGCATGTCATCAGAAAACCATGAATGTGTTGTTAAATTATTGAAATATTAACTTGAAATCTTGGGGGATACTTTCAATATAACTTCAACACTGTGCATATTTTACTTGTTTTTTCAAACTAAGGGAAAGAAAAAAAATATTTTAAAGCATTTGTGTGATGTTACTCTCAAGGTCAGCAGGTGTTTGTGTTTATGTGTGTTCAGCTGCATTTTATGACTAAAGGCAATCGAGTTGGCATATCAGGTGTGCATTTCACATGCTTTCAGGGGGCTTTCATGAGGACTGGCATAAGGCTCGACCTCTAGTAGTGACCTACGTCAGGCCCGGTGGACCTGCAGACAGGTGAGACCACGTTGACTCAAATCATTGGTGTGTGTGTGTGTGCATGAGACACGAGGCCCTTCACATCTCTGTTTATTAATTAGCAGAATGTCTGAATCATCGTGAAGCTCTCTGCCTCTGTGTGTGTGTCACATCAGTGCCATCTGAATGCATTCGGTAGGTTATGTATTGCCATAATAGAGTTTTTTTTTGTGTGTGTCTTTATGAGATGTTATGTATTTGGTGTAGATTATGAGAGCATTCTGTATGTTGTGTGTGTGATCGTTGAACCCTGTAAGCTGGTTCTGGAGGCACACGTTAACTGAAGCATAGGCTGATGACATTAGAATGAGTGAGAAGGGTAGAACACAGCCTGAAGCGTGCACACACACACACACACACACACACGAGAGCAGATGAAACACATGCTTATGAACGCTTCCTGTTTCAACTTCTTGCTTTAATGTGAATTAAATTAGCATAGTAACTACACTTCCACGGTGTGTATTGTTCATGCAAAACACCACTTATATTAGTACCTCCGGTCTTTCATGATTCAGCAAAATGTTGCATTTTTGTGTTCTGCGTAATTCGCTATTTAAAATAATTGTGCAGTTCTAAAAGATTGACACATTAGTCTGATAAAGAAATGTCCATGAATGAGAAAATAAAGAGTGTGACATGCTTGATGTTAAAGAGAGTTATTTAAGGAAAAACTAAAAATGAGCTAATTAGCTTCCTCAGGCCATCCAAGATGTAGATGAGTTTGTTTCTTCTTGGGAACAGATTTGGAGAAATGTAGCATTACATCACTTGCTCATCAGTGGATCCTCTGCAGTGAATGGGTGCCGTCAGAATGAGAGTCACACAAGTAATCCACACCACTCCAGTCCATCAGTTAATGTCTTGTGAAGTGAAACGTGGGTCTGTAATAATCAAATCCACGAATAAGATATTTAAACTTCAAACCATTGCTCTCAACTAAAATACGAGTCTTCTATCCATAATATTGCTTTCTCCAGTAAAATAGTCATTTTGTCTGAATCAGGAGAAAAATATGCACAGATCAAGCCCTATTTACAAGCAAAAACAGTCCAAAGCAGTTCTTAACAAATATGTTGTTGGATTTTGATGTGAGAGGACAACAGGAGATGAACTTTTTCACTGGTGAAGCATTATTATGGATTATGGACGGTTAACCTTAGTGCTGGACAAGATGGTTTAAACGTCTTGATGAATTTGTTGTTATGATTTGTTTGTTGAATGTAATGATGATGTATTTGTTACAAATACACAGCCTTTTACTTCACAAGATGTTAATTGATGGACTGGAGTGGTGTGGATTACTTCTGGATTATTGTTTTTATCAGTTGTTTGGACTCTCATTCTGACGGCACCCATTCACTGCAGAGGATCTATTGTTGAGCAAGTGATGTAATACTAAATTTCTCCAAATCTTGTGTATAAATGGTCAGAATTTGATAAGCTTTTTAGTGTCATTCACATGGCAAATGTGGTATCCTAATTATAAAAATAAAATTTCAATGAAATGCTGGAAATTACCACCACAAAATGAGTAATTTTGATCATAAAAAAAAATCATGAAATCCTGGTGGGACTGTTTTATTTTAGCATTCAGGTCTGCATTCACCTCTCATCTGAACTGCTGTCTTTTTATGTTTCCGTATGTCTCTCCATGTTTCTCCGTCTGTCAGAGAGGGGACTCTGCGAGCGGGCGACCGTGTGTTGAGCGTGAACGGTGTTGCTGTGAACAGACAGAAACATGCTGACGCTCTGACCCTGATCATGCAGAGCAGCCAGGAGGCTTTCTTCCTCATCGAGTACGACATCATGGTCATGGGTGAGCAGGCACACAGATGCGCATGTGCACGCAGACACACGCTTGAGTTTGCTTGTATGCACAGATACTCTCATGTGGCCTTAATTAGAGTAGAAACATATTCCACTTCCATCTAGATTCCCATAGGAAAGACAAAGCACCAATGAGATCTCTCTATTTTCTCCTGGACAGCAATGAGATTAAAGCTTCCTGCTTTAATCAGGAGACCCAATGTGTCTCCTGTAGATTTTTAGAAGAGATCTCAACAGATCTGAATCTCAATATGAACTCAATCTTTTATCAAAAAGCAAATGATCAGAGCTGCTGTGCACATTACATTTAAAGCTGTGATTATAAAGTTCTGAATGTATTAACTTGAAATTAAATGGTTTCCTACTCTACTGTTCAAAAGGTGTTTTTTTTTAAAGAAATTAATTCTTTTATTAAAGAAGGATGCATTAAATTGATCAAAATTGACAGTAAAGACTTTTATATTGTTACAAAAATTTCTATTTCAGATAACTGCTGTTCTATTCATCAAAAAATCCAGAAAATAAATGTATCATGGTTTCCACAAAAATATTAAGCATCAAATGTTTTTTGAGCAGCAAATCAGCAAAATACTGACCCCCAAACTTTCAAACGGTAATTTGTGTTATTGAAACTGGAAGTTGGGATGGGACATACCACATTACTTGTTCTATTAATAAAAAAATAAATAAATAAATGCAATAGCCTTATTTTGGTCCATTTTCCCAGAAAATTTTAACTGAATGAACCTGATAAAAGTTTATTTTTGAAAAAAAGAATAAAATTTTTTCTCTGGATTTCCTTTTCTCCCAAAGTCTTGTTTTTTTTCATACATATCTGAATTAAAATGATCTGAATTAAAAAATGAAATATCCCCTTCTCTCTCTGTCTCTCTCTGGTTCCTGTTTGGTCTTATGTCAGACTCAGTCCAGAAATCGTCCGGGCCGCTGCAGGTGGACATCGCACGCTCCGCAGGTTCAGTACTGGGACTCAGTCTCACTACCTCCCTCTACAGAAACAAACAGGTCATTACAATCCAGAAAATCAAGCCTGCTAGTGTTGCAGACAGGTGAGCACTCGTCTCAGTCATACACACAAATTTAGAGCCAGACACACATGAAAAGAATCACATACACAGTTCCAACAGAGTAATTTTACAGGAGTGGTAGACCGATATATCAGCCAAGTAGATTCTCAGTATTTGTACAGTTAGTTGATATTTGACCGATTATAAGCAGCTTGTTGGTTTCAAAATACACTGATAGCTTCATAAACCGATTATGCACATCTTATAGTCAAATATTTTTTCTGAATTTGTATAATTTTAAATATTTTCTAAAATAAATGAGCGAACATTGAATTATATGAATTTTTAAATATACTGTATATTGCACGTTTGTATTTTATGCTTTTATTATAATGTTCATTAATGTTCATTGTCCCTATTAAACAAACAATGAAACAAACAAACAAAATGTGTTTACATCACCTTGTTTACACTCATCTCAGTTAGTGTTAGACCCACACGCAATAAAAACTAGATTATTTCATTTAATTAGCATGAAACAGAAAGTATACTCACATAATTCTTTGTAAATAAAAAATCTCGCCGTCTCCTTTTACCTCACACTTTCCCATCTGTTGTGACTTTCTGTTTTCACTCTGTTTCTTGCTTTGCTGCACACAAATGACTTTCTCACATACAGGTGCATCTCAATAAATTAGAATGTCGTGGAAAAGTTAATTTATTTCAGTAATTCAACTCAAATTGTGAAACTCGTGTATTAAATAAATTCAGTGCACACAGACTGAAGTAGTTTAAGTCTTTGGTTCTTTTAATTGATTTTTAATTTGATGATTTTGGCTCACATTTAACAAAAACCCACCAATTCACTATCTCAACAAATTAGAATATGGTGACATGCCAATCAGCTAATCAACTCAAAACACCTGCAAAGGTTTCCTGAGCCTTCAAAACGGTCTCTCAGTTTGGTTCACTAGGCTACACAATCATGGGGAAGACTGCTGATCTGACAGTTGTCCAGAAGACAATCATTGACACCCTTCACAAGGAGGGTTAGCCACAAACATTCATTGCCAAAGAAGCTGGCTGTTCACAGAGTGCTGTATCCAAGCATGTTAACAGAAAGTTGAGCGGAAGGAAAAAGTGTGGAAGAAAACACAACCAACCAAGAGAACCGCAGCCTTATGAGGATTGTCAAGCAAAATCGATTCAAGAATTTGGGTGAACTTCACAAGGAATGGACTGAGGCTGGGGTCAAGGCATCAAGAGCCACCACACACAGACGTGTCAAGAAATTTGGCTACAGTTGTCGTATTCCTCTTGTTAAGCCACTCCTGAACCACAGACAACGTCAGAGGTGTCTTACCTTGGCTAAGGAGAAGAAGAACTGGACTGTTGCCCAGTAGTCCAAAGTCCTCTTTTCAGAAGAGAGCAAGTTTTGTATTTCATTTGGAAACCAAGGTCCTAGAGTCTGGAGGAAGGGTGGAGAAGCTCATAGCCCAAGTTGCTTGAAGTCCAGTGTTAAGTTTCCACAGTCTGTGATGATTTGGGGTGCAATGTCATCTGCTGGTGTTGGTCCATTGTGGTTTTTGAAAACCAAAGTCACTGCACCTGTTTACCAAGAAATTTTGGAGCACTTCATGCTTCCTTCTGCTGACCAGCTTTTTAAAGATGCTGATTTCATTTTCCAGCAGGATTTGGCACCTGCCCACACTGCCAAAAGTACCAAAAGTTGGTTAAATGACCATGGTGTTGGTGTGCTTGACTGGCCAGCAAACTCACCAGACCTGAGTCCCATAGAGAATCTATGGGGTATTGTCAAGAGGAAAATGAGAAACAAGAGACCAAAAAATGCAGATGAGCTGAAGGCCACTGTCAAAGAAACCTGGGCTTCCATACCACCTCAGCAGTGCCACAAACTGATCACCTCCATGCCACGCCGAATTGAGGCAGTAATTAAAGCAAAAGGAACCTCTACCAAGTATTGAGTACTTACACAGTAAATGAACATACTTTCCAGAAGGCCAACAATTCACTAAAAATGTTTTTTTATTGGTCTTATGAAGTATTCTAATTTGTTGAGATAGTGAATCGGTGGGTTTTTGTTAAATGTGAGCCAAAATCATCACAATTAAAAGAACCAAAGACTTAAACTACTTCAGTCTGTGTGCACTGAATTTATTTAATACACGAGTTTCACAATTTGAGTTGAATTACTGAAATAAATTAACTTTTCCACGACATTCTAATTTATTGAGATGCACCTGTAGTTACCACCACTGTCTATCACTCTCTTACTGTCTTTCCCTCTTTTCCTCAGATGTGGTGCTCTGCATGTGGGAGATATTCTCCTGGCTATAGATGGCATGATCACAGAGCACTGCTCTCTGATGGAGGCTCAGCAGCTCTTGTCCAGCTCCTCAGAGCTCACCAAACTAGAGATCCTGCCCTCTCAACACTGCTCACATGACACAGGTCTGCAGACACATACAGCTCATAAACAAACTCAAAGACCCATAGGGACTGATATTCACATGCTTAGATAATCTAGACATGTCACCACATGCTGAATTAAAAAAATTAAACCAAAAAAAAAAAAACCTGCCATACTACAGTTTGAATTTATTTATTTATTTGTTTGTTTGTTTGTATATTTATTTATTTATTTATTTATTTATTTTTGCCATGCCATTGCACATACTATTTATTTATTTATTTAATTATTTATTTGTTTATTTAGTCAATTAATCAATCAATCTGGGCTCCAGTTGCTGAATTTTAAAAAAAACAGATAGCATACTACAGTTTGATTTTTTTCCCCCCACATTTATTTTATTTTATTATTTAATTTTATTTATCCGGACACCACTTTCTGAATTAAAAATGTATAAACTACAGTTTTTCTTATTGTACTATTTCATGCTATTTATGTATTTATATTTGCTAAACTCATCATAGTGAGTTCACGTGGAGAAAAAAAAGTAGCATACAGTTAGAAATGTTGTTTCGTATACTATTTTTATACTATAAAAACTGTAGGCTGTATTCATTGTATACTGCGCAGTAAGCACGCAGTACACTAATGCATTTATCCAGGCTGATTTTCCGTCAGCCAGCATTAATGCAAAAAGCATCAAAGCTCTATTTTTAATTTATATCCTATTTGTGTTTATGCTCCATATTTACAATATGGATTCAGTTCACAGGTGCTGCTTTACACTCGCATACTTACTGGATTCTTTCCTTGTACCATCTTCCTTTCTCCTCCTCTTCTCTCTTTCTGTCTCTCTTTGACCTTTATTCATGCCAGTGTCGGTTTGTAGTGGTTGTCGGCGTCCAGCTTTGGGCCACTTTCTTACAAGTATCATGAGTCATTCTTAATATGCAGAGCACTGCAGGCAAGACTTCCTCTACCCTACAGACACGAGTCCACACACACACACACACACAGACACACACACACACACACACCATGAGCTCAGAGCCTTCACTCTGGCTTTACTGTGTTACTAGAAAACCGCATTCTGACTGTATCATTGGATTTTCTAGAAATGCGATGCGAACAGGCGCACAGCAGTTATAAAGTGATTTAAACACCTGCATCCTCTTTAGCTCAAGTTTGAGCTCACCGGGCAGCTCATCTGTCAGAGAATAATCTCATATGTGGAGTCATTTTTCATGCACACAGATTATACACTGCAGAACTGAAAACAGAGGAATCTACAGAAGTCTTTTATGCTCACCAAGACTGCATTTATTTGATTAAAAATACAGTAAAAATAGTGAAATATTATTAGAATTTAATATATTCAAATACTATTTCATATTTGAATATATTTTAAAATGTGATTTATTCCTGTAATGCAGTGCTGAATTTTCAGCAGCCATCATATTCTAATCTTCAGTGTCACATGACCCTTCACTGCTTTACATGTTTAAATCAGCAGGTGGTGCTCAGGCATCATCCCATCCAACTTGCAATATTTTGGATTTTTAATATTATTTTAAAAAGAAAATATCTGATCTCTTGGGTGTCTGTCTAATAACGAGTCAGGAAACAGAGTTCCTCTGGTTTATTAACAAAGGTAAGTTCATGTTTGCATTGCAGTGTGGGATGCATTTTTCCCCTCAGTGTGCTCTGTTGTACACAGCACATTTTGACACGTAGTACATCATCTGCATAGTCCAAGCATACAGAAAAAATCAGTATGCATGCAGCATACTGCAGGATTAGTATGTGTGTTATGGTAGTGTGCTGTTCTGATCATAGCCAAACATACGGCCTCAGTTACTCTGGCCTGTTTGATTGACAATGTTGTTTTAGTATTGTTTGTATACTAGTTTAGTATTTAATAATATTTTGAATGATCTTTTTATGTTTATATTTTCAGTTTTCCTTTTAATTTTAGTCATTTTATGCGCTTTTGTCATTTTAGTTATTTGTTTTTTTTTTTGTTATTTTAAATATTGCTCTTTCATGTTTTTTATTTTTTGTTTTAGTAATTTTTAAACTAATTTTCATTTCAGTTAGTTGCAAAGACAACATTTCTAGCCTACATTTTTAAGTTCTTAAGTTTTTAATGTAATATTTAGATAAAAAATACTTAAGAAAAAATATTTCAGCTATATTTCAGTTAACAAAATGATTTTGAATAGTTTTAATTAACATTAACAACACTGTTGACACATCTGTCAGTGAAAACACACATTCTGTGATATTTTGGATATGTTTTTATGTACTTTCTAATTTTCTGAATCCTGTGTGACCTAACTGTGTAACTGTGATTGAACAACTATTTTATGATTTATCAGGCTTCCAAGAGTCATTTTTACACATTTATTAATTTATTGTATTTTGTTTTATTATCTGGACACCACTTGCCGAATTAAAAACTCAACATAGTGAGATCATGTGACAAAAAAAAAAAAAGGTAGCATACTACAGAAATGTTAATTTTTTTAGGTTTGGCTGGTTAAAAAGTTTTTCCAGTGCCTCTTAAAAACATGACTATTTTTTCTGTTTGCCATCTTTTTTGTCAGCTTAGTTCTGATTGAGAAGAAAAATCATTGAAATAACTATATATATAAGACAGCAGAGTAATACAAAGAAAGTTTAAACAGCTGGTCTGATGGGTGTGGCACTTCCTAACAAGCGTGACACGATGCATGCCTAATTAAGCATCGTTAGTGACACAGCTGCTTAGTGTCAGAAGGATCCGTTTCTGTCAGAATCCAAAACAATGTCCTCTATCTGTCTTGCAGAGCATTTGTTTGTAATCGTGAGCGAAGAGAGAGTTTTAAGATGGTTCCTCCACTGCTGTCAGCCTTACTAGAGCTGGCCCGGAAATGTAAGAGAAAGCAAAAGAAATGGAGGCAGTATATGCGCTGTGTGAAACTCATGCCTATGAGCAGCGTCTCTGATTCGGCCCTGAATGTCAATGATCAGTGAAGCAGTGTGGATCAGTCCCCATCAGATCTTTCTGCAGGCGTTTATCAGCCTGAGTGCTGTAACATAAGCTTGTTTTCAGCAAAAATAACCCATTTACCACCCATTTTGTGTGTGTCTGTGTTTTCCCTGCAGTACGTGTCCAGAGGAGTAGTCAGCGTCAGTGGGACTCTAGTGAGAACTACACCTGCGCTCCTCCACCTTTCCAAAAAACACCCTCGGCCTGGAGTCACACCACCCCTACACCCTCACACCGATGTGAGTGTCCCCTCTGTGCACGTTTTCATAATGTACTGTACATTAAATTATAAACCAGATTTTTAAATGTAAACATAATTTTTTAAATGTAATGAGATAATGGGAATGATATTTTTTGTACGTTCATAAAGGCACAATAATATACTACTCATACTTTTTTGCATTAAGTATACAATAGTATGCAAGTTTTCTATAATAATGGAATATCTGGATAACCTACTGTAGTACATTTGCCAAAATGCGCACTCCCACAATGCAATGCTCGACTTGATTTTCTGTGTGGCAGATAATCTAGAAGAATTTTTTTTTTTGCATTTATTTATTCATTCATTTATTCATTTTTATTTATTTATATTTTTATCTCTGTATTCATTGTAAGTATTTTTTATTTATTTTCATTTTATGTATTCATTTTTATTTACTAATTTATTTTTGTTTTATTTATTTCTATTTGTTTTTATTTTTTATTTATTTTATTTTTCTTTTTATGTTCTTTAATGTATTTTTATTTTCATATTTATTAATTTGTATTTACTTATTCCTTTTTAATTTTGTCTATTTATTTTAATTTACATATTTTATATACTTTTAGATTTTTATTTAGTTGTATTTATTGTCATTTTTATTTATTCAGTTTTATTTACTTAGTTTTGTATTTCTTTCTTTCTTTACTTTTATTTTATTTTATTTATTTTTTTTTTTGTGTGTATATTTATTTATTTATTTATTTTTACATTTTCCAGACAAAAGTCAAGCAACATATTTATTTGTATTCCACTTTTTACAATACATGTTGTTTCAAAGAAGTTTTGTAGCCATTTACAGAAGGATTAAAATGCATATTGCTATAATTAAACTGGTGGTCACTAGTATTACATTCCAGTATAACTATACACCAATTACACTTGGTGATTTCAGCATTGTCAATTTCAGATCTTCTCTCTCCTCCAGCTGTGACGTCTGGCATCTCTGCAAACACATCAGGCTTTCATAGTTACAACTGTAGCACCCAGTCGACGTACCCCAACACCTATCCCAGCAACACCCTGCCCTCCTACCCATCCAGCCCTCGCTGCACCATCACCAAGAGGAGACAAAGGAGAAGAGACCACAAAAGCTCCTGTAAAAGCATTTGCATACATGTAGATTTGTCTCTCATCATGGCTTTATGCCAATAAAATAGGCAATATATTTTCTGTATTAACACCACTATTGAAGTATGTTACTTGGGGGATAAGAATTGTTTATTTCTCTTTTTAATTAATTTATTAAATAGTGTTGAATTAAAAAAAATAGTAGTAGAATTAAAAAAAAAATAATAGTAGAATGTTAAAAGAAAAAGAAAAAGTTGTAATATCAATAAAAATGCTCCATGATGTTCAGTATAATAAAATCACAGTAAAATAGCCATTATACTTTCTATATTAACACCCCAAGTTGCTAGTCATGCTAAAAAAAAAAACTATATTACTTGGAAGAATTTGTTTATCGTCATTTATTTATTTGTTTGTTGGATATTTTTAATGATTGAATAGTGTCTTATCATAATATTGTTGTGGAAAATAAAAAAAAAAGAAAGAAACTGAAAGTTGTACATCATGATTAAGGGTTTTAAGGTCCACTTTGCATTACTGTATGTCAAATTCTTTCTTTCTTTTTTTCTTAATTTAATCTTGCTCATTCTCTCTCAGTGTCTCTGGCGTCGAGTACGGTGGGTGCCGGTGGTCAGGTGGTGCATATAGAAACCAGTGAGGTGGTTCTGAGAGGAGATCCTCTTACTGGATTCGGCCTGCAGTTACAGGGGGAAGTGTTTGCTACTGAACCGCTGTCAGCGCCTGCCTGTGTTCGCTTTATAGAGCCTGACACACCTGCTGAAAGGTGAGAGGACACCGCTGCTCTGAACTATCAAACTGTTGACGTGATGCATGCTGAAGCCATTGTCTTGTACATTTAGAGCCTGTGGAGAGATGTATGTACATGTACGTACACACACTCGAGCCTTACAGCATGAGAGAAAGCTGAGATGCTGATCTGGCCCAGTACAAAGATCGCCTGTGACAGCTTGCTTCAGGATTGTAGACATTACTGCACAGTTCAGTTGCTATTATTCTGTTGACGTCTCATTCCCAGGTTTACAAACCTGAAGCATTTATCAAATACAAACCAACAACCAGATATAAAACCACAGTTGTATTTTGAAACTGTTTAATACAATATCAAGCATAAATGCATAAATGCTTTCTATTTATCAGAAAATCCTAAGAAAAAAAAATGTATCATGGTTTTCATGAAGCAGCATGGTTTTCAACATTGATAATAGTATTAATAGTAATGGCTGCTGAAAATTCAGCTTTGCATCACAGGAATAAATTACATTTTAAATGTATTATTAAAATATAACCGTTGCTTTAAATTGTAATAGTATTTCACAATATTACTGTTTTTAGACTTGTTGAGCATAAAAGAATTAAATATTTTTTCCTCCACGGAATATACTTTTTTTTTTTATCATTACAATGATGAATATCTGTCATTCTATCTTTCAATCATTCTGTTATCATCTTTATAATATTTAAATTAGTGAATAGTGTCTTATGTTTTGCAGAATTTAAAAAATAATCTTTTTAATTTTTTAACTCACAATTCTGACTTTTTTCCTCGCAATTACACAAATCGCAATTCTGAGTTTATATCTTCAAAAAAAAAAAAAAGGTTAGAATGGCTAGAAAAAGTCAGATTTGTTTGATAAAAAGTCGTAATTAGCTTTTTTATTCTTTTTTCAAGAGGTGAAAATTGGCTTCCATCAAAACTAATTTTTTAAACACCTAATGTACATTTGTTTAAATTAAAATGTAACATAATTAGTAATAAAATATTCTTTGTCTTCTGTTGTCTTGTATTAGTATTGTATGCGTGTGTGAATGTGTCTGTTTATTTGAATATGTGGCTTATATATTTGCATTCCAGGTGTGGGGTGTTACAAGTCGGAGACAGAATTCTTTCCATTAATGGAATTCCCACTGAGGACGGAACACTGGAAGAGGCCAATCAGCTGCTCCGAGATGCAGCACTGGCCAGTAAGGTCACACTGGAGGTGGAGTTTGATGTAGCAGGTACAAAATGTCATTTCAATCAAAGATCAAAAGTTGTTCAAGTTGTTTTTAAGTGTGATCTGAACACAATCTCAGATTTTTGATGTATATTTCTGTACGTGTATCTCACAGAATCAGTCATTCCCAGCAGTGGCACATTTCAGGTTAAATTGCCCAAGAGGCGTGGAGTGGAGCTGGGCATTACGATCAGTGGTGAGTGATGACCAAAAGGGGGCGTTGCTGACCTAAAATAGTTTACAGATCAAACGTATAAATATGATCTACATTTTATTTAATTGAATGCACTTTGCATTTTATACATTCTATATAATATCAGATTTGAGGCGATAGTTTCATTAAATTGTGTTGCAATAATGCAGAATTTTCTACTACTTGTAAAATTGATTTACAGCGAGCAAGAAGCCAGGAAAACCTCTGATCATCTCTGAGATACAGAAAGGCAGTATTGCTCACAGGTACTCCGGCAATAAACTCGTAAAACCAATTCATTTGATAAAACTGCTATTAGAAGAGAAAAACTGATAGATATGATGTTTCTGCTTCACTGTGAAATGTCCTTTTCTAATAGAATAGGAACCCTGGAGCCAGGTGATCGTCTGATGGCCATTGATAATGTTCGGCTGGATAACTGTGGGATGGAAGAGGCCATGATGGTCCTCCAGCAGGCCGAAGGGATGGTCAAACTGCGGATTCAGAAAGACGAAGACAACCTGGGTGTGTTTTTGTGTGTGTACTCTTTAAGAAATGCTGATTCTCATTTGTGCTGGGGATAATTTTATACTTGAGTAATTTTGTAGACAAGTATTCAAAGATCTAAATGAGTAATCGAGTACTGGAAAATTAGTTACATTTTTAATTTTTATTTTAATTAAATGTAATGTAGATGGCTGCTGTATGAAGTTATATTAAATTATATTGTGATTTATTTACCTTATTGTTTTAATAACTTCAAATATCTATACTTTCCTAGGATGGATGGATGGATGGATAAATAGACTAGATTACTATTTTGTAATTTTTTTTCCTCCTTTTGTGCAAACAATTCACCTGTAATTTCAAATAATTTCATAAAGGTGACGTGTATATACAGTATATTAACATTGTTATTCTTATCTAAAACTAAAAATATATATTTTTTGTAAATTGAAATAAAAATAATAAAGTTGAAACAAAATATAAGTATATGTAAATATAAAAAAAACTTAAACTTAAAAAAACATTTTAGGTTTAAGTACTACAATTACTAAAACAGAAATAAAATAAAACTAAATAAAAAAAATTAAAAAATTAAAACTGAAACTATAAAATTTAAATTGAATAAATAAAATCTAATTCTAATTATTAACAAATATTATAGTATATAAATATTGTGAAATTAACACTGTAAATAAGCATAAAAATATAAGTTAAAAAGTCCTTTGCATTGTTTATTTGATCTCATTTTAAACTGTATGTTTGTGTATTTGTTTATTGCAGATGAATTAGAGTTGTCCGGTTCAGTCATATTCACAGTAGAGCTCAAGAGACACGGAGGTCCTCTTGGAATCACCATTTCAGGCACTGAAGAGCCCTTCAATCCCATCCTGATCTCCAGTCTGACCCGCAACGGCCTCGCACACAGGTGCACACAAACACTCACCACCTCATCTAGTGTTTCATGCAGCAGTACATGAATAATACACACTCAAACCTGCATGTTTCATAACACACGTCATCTGACATCTTGAGCATGAGGCTCACATGTGATATCTGGTGGGCAGTGTGGGAACTGCATTGCAATTAGTGTTACTTGACTTTCACATGAGATTTTATGTGTAAAGGACTGGTGCTCTTCATATCGGTGACCGTGTTTTGGCCATCAATAACATGAGTCTCAAGGGAAAACCTCTGAGTGAGGCCATCCACCTGCTGCAGACCGCCGGAGACACGGTTACACTTAAAATCAAGAAGCGATCTGAACGTAAGTGTCAGAATTAAGACCTGTGTGTGTGTTCTTGAGAGGTGCATGCAAATATTTCCATTTCCGACATATAATCCACAAGGAATTATTCATCTTCATGAATAATGCATCAGTGCTTGTCCTCCTGACCCACATCTGTCTTTTCCAGCACTTTTGGAGTCGGACAGGGGCAGCCCGTCCAGGACGGCCTCGTGCGTGAGCGACATGGAAGACGATCGCTCAGATTCTCTCAGGAGAGGGAAATACTCTGAACTTCACCGCCTGACCACACCGCCCAGTCTGGATTCAGCCATGGACTCATGGGATAGTTCGGCACTGGATGCCGGCTATGGAAGTCAAGGTGTGGAAGATGATGACAAACGTAATTGAATGTTAACAAGGGCAGAAACATAAGATCAGCGAGGGTTAATGAACTCATTTGGACATTAATCAAGTGGACAAGAGGGTTCAGATAAGATGACTGTGCCTGGACTGGGATTTGTCTTAAGAGTTTTCTTTTATTGAGGTCAGTGAAGGAGCCTTGGAAAATTAAAGAGATAGTCAGGGTTGCCAGGTCCCAGAGAAATTTAAACCAAAAACTGAGCCAAACCTGCCCAAAAAGAATGAAAATTAGCTCATTTTCCCCCTGCATCCAGTCACAGTTTACAGCTCCAGGATTCCCATAAAATAAAATATTTTAATTTAATTTATTCTTTTTTTTTAATATATAATTTTTTTATTTTATTTTATGATTTTAACTACACTATATGTAGTATGTGCTAATTTAATTAGTTATTCTGTATTTTATACCTCACATATATGGAATAAAATACCAGATAGATAGATAGATAGATAGATAGAAACTTTTAATTCTTTTACTCTTTCTTTGGTTTTAATTATATATTTTATAATAAAATATATTATAAATTTATTTTTTATTTTTTTTGAAGCACTTTGCATGATCAGTTCTTTAAAATGTGAGATAGAAATATGAATGGCTATCCATAAAATTGTCTGTTAGCTAGTTTTGTCTTAAAACACATTGTTCTTTAACTTCCCCAGTTTCTTTAAAAACCTTTTATCTTCATACAGGAAATTAAAATCCTCTCTGATATTTTTAATCTTAGTCAAAACCATTATTAACAGCCTACATACTGTTTTTTTGTTTTTTGTTTTTTTTTTCCCCTTCGCTTTTCTTTCCACATTCATTCTACCTTTGTCTATATATAAGCATCAGTGTGCAATTAATCTAAAATGGCAAGCTTGATTAAAATTCCTGATGTGGTGAAACTCAAGTAACCTTCTTAGGTTGCCAGGTATTCATTCCAAGAATCAATCAACTTTAATTAAATGGTCCATATTTATTTTTCTTTGCCAACAAATAAACTTTTGCCAGCCACGGTACATTAAAAGTAGCCAAAAACCTGCATCCCACAGCTGTGTAACTTTTCCTGTGATTTCCATTTCCATTTTTAAAATGACCCAATTGTGAGGGGAACAATGTGACCCTGGCAACACTGGAGATTATTTAGCCAACAGTTAAGTATAGTTTATCCATACCTATATAACTTTCTTCTTTTGAACACGAAATAAGAAATTTAGCAGAGTTTCCAAGAAACTTTTCTGTACAGTGACTAGATGCTGTCAAGCTCCAAAAGGACAAAAAAGATCCATAAATACCCAACACTATATTTCTTATAGTCATTATTTCTTCATCATAGCTCTTAAATCTAACTCATGTTTGAGCATAATCAAACCTAAACCTTTATTTTCAGGTGTCTATATTCATAGGGCGTCTGATTTCACTCTTCATCCCAATGACTGGAGACAGACCAATCACAGGAGCCCGCTGATCTCCAGAAGACACGCCCACCGTCCTGCAATGTATGATGGGAGGCTGGGTGAGGAGGACTGGACATACTCTGGGTGAGAGTTCGTTTAGGGACACAGCTTTTTGATTCTGTTGGTACAGTATCTTTATTATCTCAGAGATACTAGAAGGTGAAAGAAGCATAACAGCTGATTTCTTTATGAAAAGGACACTTGGGCATTAAAACATTTCAGCTTGTTTTATAGTTTTGCTTACTAACACACAATGATGTGGCTGTTATTCTTTCTTTTGGTCGGTCAGTTATTTTTTCCCATGTGTGCGCGTTTAGAAATGAAGCATAAAGGTGAATCTCATCAAACCTGTGAAAAACATGACCAGGTCATATATATATATATATATATATATATATATATATATATATATATATATATATATATAAGATATATTATTTGAATTGTAAGACATTGATATATTATGGTATTATTTGTTGTACTGTCCAATTTAAGACTATTTTAAAATAATAATGATAATAATAATATGTATTAAAACTTATTTTACTTTATGCAAAATATAATTATTTTCTCTTCTTTGGATTTTGTAGTGAACTGTGACCTGAGCATGTTATCATGCACTCTGAAAAATATTGACATAATTTTACAAGATTATGATTTTTTTTATTTTATTTTTTTTGTCCTAACAAATAATGTACACTATCGTTCAAAAGTTTTGGGTCGGTTAGACTTTTTAATATGTTATGATCAAGTGTATTTGAATATATCATAAAATGTAATTTATTCCTGAGATGAAACATGACTTTTCAGCATCATTACTCCTGTCTTCAGTGTCGCATGATCCTTCAGAAATCATTCTAATATGCTGATTTGCTGCTCAAGAAATATTTCTTATTATTATCAATGTTGAAAACAGTTGTGCTGCTTCACATTCTTGTGAACACTGAGACACTTTTTTTTAAATTTCAGGATTCTTTGGTGAATTTTAAAAGAACAGCATTAATTTGTAACATTATAAATGTCTGTACTGTCAGTTTTGACCAATTCCATGTGTGCTTGTGTACTTAATGAATACTTAAAAAATACTTAATGACTCCAAACTTTTGAGTGGTAGTGTATATTCATATGTATATAAATGTATTTAGATGAAGTTAAACATTACAAATCTAAAGAAACTAAAAGTCACAAAGACAACAGCAAGTAGTAAAAACATAAAAAGTGGGAATCATCTGTAAATAGGTAAGTGATTAATGTACTGTAATACAGATCATTTTTTACAGTAGGAGATTGACCCATATTGATTATATGTAATTTTGTTAATTCCAGTGGAAAGTCAATGGCCTTTCTTTGTATATTGTTTTTGGCATAAACTTTTTCTGTTGCAGTTTTGGTTTCTGTGGCTAAATGCTTGTTAAAGATGCACAAAGTCTAGCACAGAAACCACCAGCCTGTTTGTATGTTCCTACTCTTCTCTTTTCTATTTTTTCTCAGGTTTTCAGTGTCTCGTCTGCCTTACTAATCATCCGTGGGCCGCTCGCTGTCATCAGCTCTTGTCTGCTTCTTTTTTATCACTCATTTTTGTCATTTTATTCTTTTATCGCCGGAACTAGTTCATGGCCTCTTCAGACACATCTGTGTGTGTGTTTCTCTTTCTCTAATCGTCGCTTTTCTTATAGTTGAGAAGGATCTTGTACAGTGACTGTTTCAATCATGCCGTACAGTACAGTTATATAAAGAGAGAGAGAGAGAGAGAGAGAGCTCCATTTCCAATAGTACACCTGGCCTTACATTACCCAGGTTGCTTTGCATTGACACAGATCTGTCAGTCCCGCACGCTGTCACAACCACAACAATACAGACGCTCAGGAGAACTATTGGTCACAAGCTCTTCAGGACCTGGAGACCTGCGGCCAATCGGAAATCCTGCGGGAACTTGAGGTAAATCAACTCTTTATATACAGTCTGTGTACTTTGGTTGTTAAATCAATATGTTTTGGCTTTCTAGCATCTTCCAGTTTAAATTATGTAGAGGTGGGCAATATGACCAAAATGTATAGCATGATCGAAGTAATTCTCAACCAAAATCTTTCCCAGGGTATGAGTAATTTTCAACCAAAATATTTATTTACCAAGATATAAGGATTTTTAACCAGTCATTTTTTACTTTTTTTTTTTTTTTTTTAACTGAAGTAATGCTGAAGTAATCAGCAAATCAGAATGATTTCTGAAGGATCATGTGACACTGAAAACTCCAGTAATGATGCTGAAAATTCAGCTTTGCATCACAGAAATAAATTACATTTTTAAATATATTCAAATAGAAAAACAGATATTTTAAATTGTAATAATATTTCACGGTATTACTGTTTTTACTGTATTTTTGATCAAATAAATGCAGTCTTGGAGACAGAAGAGCATAAAATAAGTCATTAACTAAAATCTTTAGAACGATTTAAGTAACCAAAACCAAAGAGTATTTAAATTTTAATTAATAGAACAAAACCAACTGACTTTTAAATCTCAGCAAACATAATCATTCATGTTAATCCCACATGTATTTCCAAATTAAATGTATTCAAATGTGTTTTATTTCCTTTCTAGGCTACTATAATGTCAGGCAGCACACTGAGTTTGGGAGAAGACAGCGAGAAGCAGAATGAAAGCCGGACCAAAGCTCTCGCACTGAGCCCAGAGAGGACTTCAGAGAACACAGCTGTACCGGAGGACATGAAAGACACCAGCCCATCCATGCCATTAGAGCTTCATAAAGTAATATTCACTTTTCCAGCGGTTGAAATCATGTCAACATCATTACTGAATGACTGACAGATCTTCATTCTCACCCTCTGGCTCAGATCTGTATACAGAAGGATGTTGACAGCAGGGATTTTGGGTTCAGCGTGTCCGACGGTCTGCTGGAAAAGGGTGTTTACGTGAACATGATCCGTCCGGATGGGCCTGCGGACCAAGCTGGGTTACGCCCATATGACCGTATTCTACAGGTGATGTATTGTACCAGCTGACCTTTTCTTAAAGGGAGAGTTCACTTAAAAATGGAAAATGTCACCTGTATTCTAGAAGGATGATCTATTCCTTTAACCAGACTTTTTTTTTTTTTTTTATGGGGGATAGTATGACTTTTATTCAGCAAGGACGCGTGAAAATTTATCAAAAGTGATGTTAAAGACATTTATAATATTACAAAAGATTTCTATTTCAAATACTGTAAATTCTGTTATTTGTAACGTTCTAATCAAACAATCCTGAAAAAAAAGTATCAGTTTCTACAAAAATATTATGCAGCACAACTGTTTTCAACATTGATAATAAGAAATGTTTCTTGAGCAGCAGATCAGCATATTAGAATGATTTCTAAAGGATCATGTGACACTGAAGACTGGAGTAATGATGCTGAAAATTTAGCTTTGCATCACAGAAATAAATTACATTTTAAAATATATTCAAATAGAAAGCAGTTATTTAAAATTACAATATTTCACAATATTACAGCTTTTACTGTATTTTGATTAAATAAATGCAGCTTTGGGAAGCATAAGAGATTTCTTTCAAATACTTTTTAAAAAAACCTTACCGACCTTAATGCTTTTGAATGGAAGCATATATTAAGTATAATCTGAATAAACGGCTCCTAAACTGAGTTCAAACCTGTTGATTTTGTTTCTGACTATTTTTAACAGGTCAATCACGCACGGACGCGTGATTTTGACTGTTGTCTAGCTGTGCCGTTGATCACAGAGGCCGGAGAGCATCTGCAGCTGGTCATTAGCAGAAACCCTCTCGCTCAGGCACACGTTTGGCCACCTAAAAACTGTCAGGACCCTGAACTGTCTGTGGTTTCTGCACCAAATCCAAGAAGAGTTGACTTCTGATTCCCAAAAATGAGCAACACAAACACAGTGAACACACAATTTCATGAACACACAATTTTCAGTTTTCTCACACAAATGCTTCTCTCTCTCAACTGCACAATGGACACATTAACACTATTTTTGTTAATTATGATTTTCAAACGTTTTTGTCACAAGTTAGGACCCACTACGTTTTTTTTTTTTTTATTCATTTAATTATTTTTTATGCATTTTAAATGATCCCGCACCAAACAAGACACGTCTTCAAAGTTTATTTGACCACTCACACAGACACATGAGTTTTATTTGTACACTTTGTTACACAAAACATCTCAAGTTCATCTTCATACATGGCACTTTTGTTTCTAATATAAATAAATGTCAACAATAACGCTTTGATGTTGATGCAGATCTGCAGGTTTTTACAAAACAAACTCCAAGCCATCTTTTGTCTGTTCAGACGGTGAAAATCTTTCTCTGAGATCAAAACCATGACAGTTTGACAATCGATTTTTTTTTTTTTTTTTTTTTTTTTTTTTTGACATTTTCTGATGAAAAGGTAAAATTTTTCTCTGTTCAAGAGTGATGTCTTGATGTGAATGTTTCAGGTGCATGTGATGCGGTTCGGTCATGTCATTTGTGTACCATAAGGAATTTTATGAGGATTTTATGGCTTTACGTCCTGATGCACACCAGGAATAAATTCAGATTTTAAGTAAAGTCCTTGAAAGGAGCTTGTTTTAAATTTAACTTTTAAAAGCATATCCTTCTCTGTATATCATTTACCCACAGTCTGTGTATAAACCCCTTTTCCTGGAAGATAAATTTGTAGAATGCTATGAGTAACATGTACATTTAATATTCTCGGGTTAGAAATGATTATTTCCATTTTGAAAGAAAATAAAGGATAAAAACCAGAGTGTCTGTGGTAAGAATACAGGCTTAAACTGAAGACAGGTGCATGTTGGGATCTGTCGCTGTGGTTCCAGCGCGTGTGCCTGTCAGGACGCCGTTCAGGGGTTTGATATCGTAGACAGTGTTGGCACGAGGTGGAGATGAGCTGTCCCACACTTCACCGCACTGTCAGATACTGGAAGCCAAAGCCGCTTGACATGACTCCTATTTTAGTCCAAGGGCGGATTCTGATTGGAGGAAACGTGAAGCCTAATGCATATGCTGGGAATTTCATATTAAATGTGTAGTGTTGATTGGAATGTGGGGTGATGGAGGCACAATTGTTTCATTCTGAAGTCAAATAAGGGAAGTGACATTTGATATTTACCCCCAGCAAAGACATAATTATCATGTATTAGTTCAATTTTGCCACTTAAAAGTGACTAGAGTTAACTAAGTTAACTAAGCTCCGATTCAATATGAAGTATGAAGAGGGCAAGCAGCAGATTAATAAATTAATCCAAATTTCACAAAAACTTTATGAACATAATTATATGTCAGACTTTGAAGTGAGTTGATGTTTTTGTCACTCTTCTGAGGAAGATGTCATTCACTTCATTAAGCAATGTACCCACACAGAGAAAAGTTGGTCAGATTTTTTTAATGTTCATCCAATCTCATTTTGTAGGTGACTTTTCTTTCTGTTTTAAAGATGTTTTCTTTGGATTGTTTGACTGCTTGAAAGAGAATATAGGAAAATATTACTTGTTTCCTGCTGTCTAAATTTAACATCTGGCTCTAAACCTCTCTTTTCTTTATTCAAAGTTGATCTAGACAAGTATATGGAAACTAGCCAAAGTTCTGTTAATCCCAAAGCAGTGAAAACTGCATCTCTATATTCAAACTATGTGTCCTCTTAAGGCAGGGGCATCCAGTCCTGCTCCTGAAGGGTCACCGTCCTGCAGAGTTTAGCTCCAACCCTAATCAAACACACCAGAACCAGCTAATCAAGGTCTTACTAGACATACTAGAAACTTCTCGGCAGGTGTGTTGAAGCAAGTTGTAGCTAAACTCTTCAGGACCAAGTTTGGATTCCCCTGTCTCAAGGTGAAAAAAGGTTACAGTAACCACAAATTAACCATGGTTTTGCTATACAAACTATAGTTTAATCATGGTATTTGTAGCAAAACTGGTTATACAAAAAAAAAAAATAAATAACCTTCTATAGTAAAACTATAGAATTTATTTTTCTTAAGAGATTTGTATTTGTGTATTTCTTTTTTCGTTTTGTTTTTAGAACTGCACTGTCTTAATGGCTTGATATTTTGTAGTTTAATAAAAAAAAAAAAAAACAGAAATAAAGATTCACGAACCGCGCCAAAGTCCTGATCCGTATCAAATGATTCGCGAACCCGCACCGAAGTCTGATCTGAATCAAACGATTCACGATCCACGCGCTGAAGTTCCGATATGAATCAATCACAAACCTGCTCTGTAAGTTACGAGCATTTTTAACACCAAGTTTCATTGTCATAGTTTGCTGTTGATGTCACTTGTTTCCACACACTTGAATTATCAACCACTTCAACTGATGTGAAAAAGAAGCGTTTTCATTGGGGTTCATTGACCATCAGCCTCCTCATCTCACGCCATTCTGGTACAGAACATCAAAAAGCAGCTACAGACATTTCTGAACAGACTTGACACAACACATACCAAGATTGGACATTTTTATTTAGTCTGAAAGATGCAATATGCATCTAGAATGGTGTCTGTCACAAAGCTACTTTGGTTTTACAAGATTTTTTGTTTGTTTTTGTTTAATCAACTTACCTTACAGTACAGCAAAAAATGTGAATGAAAAATTTTATCTTGAATTTTGTGTTTTCCTTATATTACAGTACTTTCCAGCTGAACTTGGAATAAAAAATGGACAAAGCCAGTTGTTTACAAATATTGCACACTGCAAGTTGCATTTAGGCTGACGACTAAACGTTCAAATATAAATTTCTGAATACATTCAGAAAAAATACAGGCAAATGACCAATCACATCAGGTACAGTATAAAATGGTTAAATACAAAAAGGCAAATTTTAGATAAAGGAAAATACTACAAATGAGCAAACACTTGCTTAGTGAACAGTTAGCTCAAGATTGGTGGAAATAGGTGAGAGGGTCTAGCTAAATCTAGAAAGGTTCAGGGGGTCAAAGGTCAGGTCGGATGAGCTGATGTGCACAAAGACGCTGGGGTCAGAAGGGATGGCATTTATGGAGGGTGGGGGGTCGAAGGTAAAGGACACAGAGGTATTAGGAGGGGCAGTTCTTTGCTGTTGGTGATTAGCTTGAATATTTGGAGGTTTTAAGGCTAAAGGGACAATTGCACAATCTCATTCTTAGGCCAGAGAGGGGAATGGCAGTGTCTCTGTGCAAGGACGTAAAGCCCAGGTTTCCTGCGTTCGTTCTGAATGCTGATGGTTTGATGATTGTGAGCGAGTTTGGCTGTGCTGAATCATGTGATATACAGCGGCCTCCAAACGTCTGAAATGCCTGGGAATCAAAATTGAATTTTGAGAAACAAACAAACAAAAATAAGTTCAGCACTATTTCTAGGTCACTAATTAAAGTGAATTAGTGCCATTGATCATGTGACTCTTTGTACAGATGGTCCATTGAAGCACAAGATGCTCATCAGGTTTTGTTCATGTCAGCTTTTTCCTCAAATTCTCATGCTGATAGTATAATTCATAATGAAAACATTCCAAAAAATGAATATACACACAATATTTATACATTTTTTTTAAAGACTAATACATATAGTATTTAAAAAATGTATACAATACCAAATGAATTAAAATATGATTGATAAATTTATTTTCTTTAAAAAAGCATAAATTCTAAGCATTCTCAGACCTTTCGGAACCCGCTGTACATGAACGACTAATAAAGTGCTGCCAAACAGCCCTGCGTGGTGTTGATAATCATCAGCTCTCGGATCATCTTACAGTAAATGACGCTTGTAATAGTGCATCAAATGATACTTATATTAGTGAACACAGCTGCCTACAGTGTTAGAGGAACTCAGTGGCTCGATGTGTGCGATGGCAGTGATCACTATGGTTCAAGGAGAGACAAAAGGACAGAGCGTTAAGGTTTGCTTATGTCTTACGTGTTTGTGCATGTCTGTGCACAGCGTCCGCTCAAAGCGGAGGTACATTCATTTTTCTTCAAGACAAAGAACATTTAAGAACCTCATCGAACAAGAGTTACTGCCACAACCACTGACGGACGTCATAATGTAGCTTATGTCACATTTAGTTTGTTGCTGTTTTACAGTAAGTCTTTTTCTAAAAATGAAGCTAAAACTCGCTCTCTGCTGATGAATTGCATCCTAACCAGGTGCGACACAATAAAAGTCCTCACAGAAAGTAAAATGCCATGCAAAGCGACAAAATCAGAATATAATCAATGATTCTGGAGCAATGAGATTTCATGGTGATTTGAGTGAATGAAGTGGTATTCAAGACTGTTGTAAAAATAAAGCAGTGATATAGATTTATTATGATAGCCAATATTTATTTTTGTTATGACCCAGAACTGAAATTATTGATATCATAAACCTATTTTAAAATTTTGTTTTAGATTTAGTGTGAAAAGCATTCACCGTTAATCTAAAACTAAAAAATGATTATTTTTTTTAAAAAAGAGGATATCTATGTATACCATATCAAATAAATGAAAATCTAAATTAATTAAATTATATCTTTTCTTGAAGAAAGTAGAAATTTCCTGACTTTAAGTCTTTTTAAATAAATTTATTATTGAAGGGAAGTAGTTCACTTTAAAATAATATTAAAAATTAAAAAATAAAATTAAAGAAAGAGAAAATTTAAGATGACTTGAATAAAAAAATTATAAAAAATATTACTGTGGGCGGAGCTATTCAGAGTGGCAGGACCAAAATAGAAAGCCAAATGTCTCATTGTGGCTGTTTAGGATGAAATCTCTGATTGATATGAAAGAAATCATAATGCAATGGGCGGTAAATCCCGTGTCATTCCTGGTTAGGACGTGGTTTAATGTGAAACAGTGCACTACAGATTAAACAAACCGCCCCAGACGGCTAAAGCTCACATCAGGTTATTACAATATCAGCATTAATGCTAATACCATTGATGACAATCAGAATACAAATTCTACATGGCAAAAAAGATATATCGATATAAGATCATTTCATAAAAACGCACTAGTGCAGAGTGAGAGAGAGGAACGGAGGGGAAGGGAGCGGGACAACAGGAAAAACAGGATCTCCCATAGAAGAGGGCAGGAGCGGGAGAAGATGGGAATCTCTCTTAGAGAGTCTCACATAGTAGTTTCTACAATGGTGTGGCTGTGTTTGGTGAAGGTGTGGATGCCGTTGGGGTCCAGAGGGTGAAGCAGCTCGCTGTTCTTCAGGCTGTACTCCTTCGGGCGAGAGCTTGCGCCTCCTTTAACAGGCGCTGCCACAGCTTTGATCCGCTAAAAACAAAGCATTCATTGACTTAAGGACATTTTCAAGACTATTGTTAAAAATTATGAATGCAGTGAACCTATAGACTTTTAGATGATAATTAATGTTATGGCCCAGAAAGGAAAAGTTTGGATGATATTATAAACATATTTTAAAATATCTTTTTTGTTTTAGATTTAGTGTGAACATTTACCCACATTTACATTTACATAAAACAAAAAATATTTTTATGATTTTATTATTTTTTTGTTTTGTTTGGAAAACCAGTATCTGTTTACAATACCAACTCAATTAAAATATATTCACAGATATAACTGTTTATTATTATTATTTTTTTTTATCTAAATTACTTTTTTTTCTTAAGAAATTAAGATAAAATGTGATTTAAAAAGTTAAATAAAATTAAAAGAAAAAATATAAGTAAATTAAAACAAAAAGCCATAAGTTATTATAATACGTCATTTTAAACTAGAATGACTCTAGAAATGATCTATTTATCATTATACCAAATTAATTAGAATATGATTAAAAATATATTTCTTTTCTTAGATAAAAGGCAGAAATTCCCTGATTTATTTTATTTATTTATTTTTGTATACATTTTTTATATAGGTGAAGTAGAAAATTCTGAATTAGCTTTTTTCTTTGAAAAATTAAGAGAAATTTTAAGATAAAGTTAAATAAAACAAAAAAAAAAAATAAATATAAATATTATGTGTAAATATATAATAGCTTAACATAATATGTCCTTAATGGTTGTTTCTCTGTGAAAAATACGAAAGTTAACTTTTTTCTTAAGTAAAGTTTAAGAAAAAGTTACATAAAATTAAAAATAAAAAAATAAAAAATTTAATTAAAATGAAACCCCTTAAGTTATTGTAATAAACTTTAAATGTAGAATTACTTTTTTTCTAGAAATTACATTTTTACATACACCTTTTATAAATAAAATTTTATATTTTATGTACACTTTTTTTTTTTTTTTATCATCCTAGGAGACGCAAAGGTTTTGCCCTAACTTAAGAATAATCCTAATGTCAGAGATATATTGTAGTTTTCTAATAAAAAATATGATCGAAATGCCAATAGATGTGTATGTTTGACATGTTTTATATGCAACTCATGAATTTCTCACCTCTATCAGGGAGCCGTCTGATTGGATGATTTTGATGACGACCATCATCGGGATGCAAATCATAGAAGCCAGCGCAAGAGCCCAACCCAATCCAACGGACCAATCAGGATACTCGTAAAACTTGTTATAGGTGAGCGGCTTGTATTTCACCAATGAAAAGACAAAACAACCCTGAAAGGGAAAGATGGGAATAATCAAAAACCATTGCTGCTGAGAATGCAAAAAATTGCATTCTCACACTTACCACACAAAGGACGGGAGTGATCAGCATCCAGCTCCATTTCATCCAGCTGTTGGGTCTGTAGCCGATCATGTCCTCTATAGCATCGTAGAAATTATCAGCCCCTGCAAACACACACATGCAATCAAGATTTGTGTTGTGATCTTTAATACTTTTTGTTGGGTTTTTCCCAACAATCAGCACTGAAAACATGAGGAAAAGTATGCTGATTTCATGTGGGGCCACTCCGGATGAAAAATAGAGATGTGAAATAAATCCAGAGGACTGGTGTGATTATATAAGACTAAATAAGATTATATAAGATTAATCTCAGCAAACATTGTTAGACTGTTGATTGAGCAACATTAATGAGTTTAATGCAAAGATCATAAGAGGCATGACGCTACAAATGAGCTCAGGATTTGCTCAGCATCTGTTTTTGGAGAGTCAGCCGTTTAATAATAGCGCATATAGTGTGTTTATGATAGTTTACTTGTAAACATTGTTTACTTAAAATGTCTATTTTAATATATTTTAAAATTAGGAATTCATTCTGCCTAGCAACCACCAAGAGCATTTATTTGAAATAGAATTCTTTTGTAACATTATAAATGTCTTTACTGTCATTTTTCATCAATTTATAGCATCCTTGCTGAATAAAATGATCAGTTTCTTTAACAAAAAAAATCATATTATCCCCAAACTTTTGAATGGTAGTGTACCTAACAGAATTTTTAAAACCCTGCAACCAGTCACCATTTCATTTTTTGCCTCGATTATTGAAACCCCATCTAGTCAAGCACTAGTGTATATATTTTAGGAAATAAAATAATAATAATTCTATATATGTATACAAATGAATTATATTATACCAAATGAATTATAATATGATTGATATATTTATTTCCTTAAAAAAGTAGAAATTCACAGATTTTATTTTTTTTAAATACATGTATTATAGAATGTATCAGTCAGAATCAACTTTTTTCTTAAATAATTAAGAGAAAATTTAAGAAATTTAAGTTAAATAAAATAAAATAAAAAGTCTTTAGTTATTATAAAATATCATTTAAAACTATAATGATTCTTTTTCTGTCAAATAATTTTTTTTAATAACAATAGAATTAAAGTTTGATTAATATATTTCTTTAAAGTTGAAAATTCTGAATTAGCATTTTCTTAAAAAATTAAAGAAAATGCCCCCCCCCCACTTCACTTCCTGACATTTCTACACTGTCCTATACCAATAAAGTCAAAAAACGCCAAAAATAAATCTAAAAAAAATTAAGTGAAAATTTAAGAAAAAGTTAAAAATAAAATAAAAATAATTTACATTAAAATCAAAAACTAATATTGAAGCCCCATCTAGTGTACTTACCGTAAACCCAGGCTACTGCAACACATTCAAAGAATGCAACCCAGAGAAGGCACACACCGCTGGCGGCGTAGTAGTCAAACAGCTGGAAGACGTACATGCCACCCTGAGAGAGACAGACCCACATTCAGCATTCAAACACCGCAGATCAATACAACACGCTCCTCTGTCTCGCTCTCTCTTACTTTAGTGACCATGGTGAGTCCCAGCAGGTAACTGATGACGCAGATTACAGCGATGAAGATTTCTCTCCGGTATCCCTTCCTTAGGAGGGATGGGTACAGGTCCACCAGAGAGGTGATCTGACCCTCCACTTCTACAAACTGATGGGAGAAAACACACATACACACACACACACACACATATATTATGGAACTGATTTACCAGTGTTATTTGAGAATTATTTATGCACTGTAAAAAATCCAACTTTCGAAAAGTTCTACTAACCAATGTAAAAAAGTAGCCTGAACAAAGAATTTTTAGTAGAAGTCAGTTTAATTTTTTTGTGTGAACTAAACAAAAATACTCTAAACATGTAGCTAGCAAAAGTTGTTTTGTTTACCTTACTTAAATACTCAAGTATTTGTTCACGTATCCAAATCTTCTCCCGACTTTTCAGATTGAGTCATCTGAACAAACAATTTTACATTGAACAATATGCATTGCAGCTTGAAAACATTTTATGTTAATTATTATTAAAATATTATCATTGTTTTAAATTTTACTGGCTTAATGTATGCTGCTGCTGCTGTCGTCACTGTCAGTTAGCTGTCATGTGAATCAGAGCTCATATTTTTACTGATTTAAAATTTGTTGATCCTCACCATGGTTGAGAATCGTGTGCTGAGGTACTGTATATGTGCATCTCATTGTAACTTGTTTAATACATTTTTCTATTAGCATAAATTTTTGCCTTTAATTTTAAGAGGTAAATACTACCCATATTATGTAGAAGGCTTTGAAAATAAACATAAATCTAAAAGAAAGAGGGTTGTTAAAAAAGATTAGCATTGCTAATTGCTAAAAAAATCTTTGGTTGCTCTAACAGATCTTTTAACACTCAATAGACTGATTTTTATTCATTAGATGATCTAAAGTTTTTAAGTTGTTGGTTGCTAGTTGAGTTAACTTAAGTTGATTGTGATAGGTTGCCTTATTTTTTTGAGTTAGGTCAACTTTTTTTTTTTTACAGTGTATACTATTGTAGCATTTATTAATATTTTCTATTATTTTAATATTTTCGGGTTTAACATTTTCATTTTAGTTGAAGTGCTTTGGTAGTTTTTATTACTTTTGTATTTGTTTTTCTTTTTTAGCCTTTATTTATATTTAAGTTTTTGTAATTTTAGTACTGATTTAAACATACTGATTTCAGTTAGTTGAAATATTTTTATATTTTCAATTTTCATTTTCATCTTAGTTTTATTGCATTTGTAATTTTTTAGTACTGTTTGTTTTTTATATATATTTCCATTTAGCTTAACTATTTTAGTTAGTTTACTTAGTTTTTCATCTAATATTTATATTTTATTTTATTTCACTTATTTTCTTTCTTTTTTTTTTTACTTTATTTCAATTAATGAAAATGACTTTGAAATGTTTTAGTTTTAGTTGATAATAACACTGGTAAGTACTTGTGACTTAAACTGTGTGCACAACAACATTACACTGAAATTGAAAATGCTTACTGAAAAAATATATAAACAGCTGGTAATGGCTGGTCATGTGTTGTGTGTTGTGTTTGTTTATATACAATAAAACTAATTTAAAAATCTATTCTATATATTCCATGAAAAAACAAATGAACATGGAATAGAGAGCTTTTGTTATATATTGCTATATCATGTTGTGCCAGGTTAAGGCCTGGTGTGCCAATACAATTATGAAGACACGTTCACACTGAGTGATTTACAGAACAATGCAACCATTTAACTTTATGTAAAAGAGAGTTGATGTGATATGGACAATAGCAATGCTTGTGAAGCAGAGGTCATGTGATACACTAGATACTGCAGTCCAGTACAGATGCCTACTAGTGACCACTAGTGCAGCAATGTTAGTTTTTACAGTTTTTGTTTTAATCAGAGTTTTTGCATTTTAACATAATAAAATTTAAATAAAGTTCAAGTCAATTTTAATTGATAGTAAATGGCAAAAATGTCAAACAGTACCAGCACAAACTTTAAAATGCATAAACATTAAACTAAAAATGTTAAATGCTCAAACCTGAGCTCTGCAGTACTAGTTACTGTTGGAAATGTCTGTTGTCATTTCATAATGCTTAGAGACTGTTGTTGATTTTCTGTGCTTTAGTGACTGTTTCGGATACTAAATTTTGTGTACTGAATTGTTAGCTGCTTCACAACTATTTTGATGTGAGAGCACAATAGGGGATGGACTTTTTCATTGGACGAAGCGTTATTATGGATTAAGGACTCATATTTTTAGCCAGAAGCAATGGTTTGAAGTTAAAAACATATTAATGATGGATTTATTTCCTATACACCCATGACTTCACTTGACAAGACATTAATTGATGGACTGGAGTGGTGTGGATTACTTGTGGATTATTGTGATGTTTTTATCAGCTGTTTGGACTCTCATTCTGACGGCACCCATTCACTGCAGAGGATCCATTGGTGAACAAGTGATGTAAAGCTAAATTTCCCCAAATCTTTTCCCATGAAGAAACAAACTCATCTACAACTTGAATGCGCTGAGAGATAGTTAATTTTCAGCAAATTTTCATTTTTTGGTGAACGATTCCTTTAAGTAGTAACTGTTTTGTTTTTGTATCTTTTAGTATAGCTTAAATTTAGTGTGGAAGTGACATTTATTATGATCTTTTTTTGGGTTAATATAACCTAATAAAAACCTTGATGATGATTATCCGTGATTAAACCAAAAAACCCTTCACTAACAAACATTTCTCAAAAAAACAACAACACTGCTTTAATGGGACAAGCCTCTTGAAGTCATCTGAGGTAAAGTGCCTTAACAAACAAACAATGGTGGCATTTGACCCTGAACTGTGGAACATCAAAACATACGTGCTTCAGCACACAGTCTGAGGGATTATAAATCTTTTTTGACATCTTCTCATTGCCTTCTGGAGAGTGAATGACATCCATAATAATGGCACCCTTATTTATGTCCACACTGTTGTTGTTCTCAGTGTGTTTGCTTGTGTGTGTGTGTGTGTGTGTGTGTGTGTGTGTGATGTAAGTGTAATTTCACACACACATACGCAAAAGGAAATGTGATCCACTGCACGTTGGCTTTTCAGCAAGTCATATGAGACTGGAATACCTTCAGCGTCTCGTGATATATGAGTGTGAGGGTGTGTTTGTGGGAGGCAGCCCAAAATATAGCGGCGTAATTCCTCGATACTGGCGCACAGCCGCAGAGAGATGATGTTTCACATCAGGACTCAACACTATGCTGTAAAGTTATGATCTGCTGGCTTAACCATCTCAATGTTTGCAGTCTTTCATTCCAACACCAGGACGCCCATATGTCACACCACCCAGAGGATATTTTTATTACTCAGAGGTTGCATCTTCATAGCTAGGGAGACTTAATGGAGTATCCAATTATGTTTCAGTGGTAAGTTTGTCTTAAAGAAACAGTTCACCCAAAAATGACTTCGGTCTTTTGTGTTCAGCAGAAGAAAGAAAGTCATTTAGTGGGAGTAAATGACAGAATGTTCATTCTTGGGTGAACTACGGCTTTAATTTAATCGCAGCGGGAAGTGTAGATGTGTGTTTGTGTGTGTTGATCTAACCTGACTGTCTAGGCCCAGCAGCAGAAGCATTATGAAGAAAAGTATGGCCCAGACCGTCGGCAGTGGCATCATTGTGACGGCCTTTGGATACGCGATGAAGGCCAAACCAGGACCTGAGAAACACAGAAAGAAAGGCATGTGGTAAAGAAAAGCCTATCACATGACATACTAGCAGACTCTCACAAAGAAAGGGAAGAAAACACCTTATATATAGAGAGAGAGAGAGAGAGAGTGAGAGTGTGTGTTCTACTTCTATTTTAAAAATTGTTCTGTATTATATTTAGATTTATAAATTTATATTTGTACATGTGTGTATATATACTGTATACTGTAAAAAAAAATACAAATTTATATTATAGATAAAAAAAATATTAAAAAATTACACATATTTATAAATTGATATATTTATAAATTTATATTTTTATAGACTTTCTATATATATATATATATATATAAAATAGATAAACATTTCTAAAAAGTAGTGTGTGTGTGTGCGTATATATAAATATATTATAACTATAGTAAATGTGTTTTATATATATATATATATATATATATATATATATATATATATAGCTAGATAGATAGATAGATAGATAGATATAGATATATACATATATATTAATTCATATAACGACTTATTTATTTATTTTATACATTTTAATATGTGTATTTACATACGGATGTATTATTATGCAGGTTTGGTGTAAGTCAATTGTGTGTGTGTGTGTGTGTGTGTGTGTGTGTCTGTGTGTGTGTATATATATAAAAGATATACATATCTTTTAATAAATATATATTTTTGTAATTTTTATCTATCTATCTATCTGTCTATCTATCTATCTATCTATCTATCTATCTATCTATCTATCTATCTATCTGTCTGTGTGTGTGTATATATATAAAAGATATACATATCTTTTAATAAATATATATTTTTGTAATTTTTATCTATCTATCTATCTATCTATCTATCTACATAATTTTATTTTGTTTTGTTATATTTATTTTATATTTTTATAAAAAATATCAATGTATAATACACATTTCTAAATTATATTTATACCTTACTAACCTTGTCTGTGCACTTTAAACAATTTCATGACCTTATACATATGGCAACTGAAATGCATTCAATGTGATTGAATGTGATTTTCACATTATATGCACGTGCATGCTGTTGTTTTTTCTGAGAGAATCTGAGAGAATAAATTCATTTTTGTGGTAATTTACATGGTGCCCCAAATGCTGTTGAAAGAGCTTCATATAACATATGGCACATAAAATCAATGACAATCATAAATGAACGTTCTCCCTCTCATTCCAAGTATTCTACGTGAGCAGCTTGGTGACCTTTGACCCTGAGCATTACCTGACTCAGCCACATCGGCGATGGCCACGCCCTGCTCCTGTGCCATGAACCCCAGGACGGAGAAGATGGCAAAGCCTGACACGAAACTGGTACCACTGTTCAGGCATCCAAGCAGCATGCAGTCCCTGAACACACCACACACAATGTTTGTACAATAAATATATAGCATATAGCTATAAACATACATTTAAAACATGCGAGTCCTCACCTGTAACAGTTATACTTGTACTTGTTGTAGCTTCCCAGTGATGTCATCGCACCAAGACAAATAGCATATGAGAAAAAGATCTGAGTGCCTGCATCGATCCACACCTACACCAGTCCACAGAGACAGAGATTGCGGTTTGCTTCCTCACATATCCATCAAATGAAAAAACAGCAATTCACAAAGATTTCATTCTGTCTGTTTCAGTACCTCAGGGTCTTTTAGGCGGGTCAGATTAGGGTAAAGGTAAAACTTGATGCCCTCGGCAGCACCAGGCAGAGTCACACCGCGAACCAGCAGCACAATCAGCATGAGGAAAGGAAACGTCGCGGTGAAATAGACCACCTACAGACAGACCGAGAGGAGGCCAGAGAGTTCGTGGATTTCCATTATGAATATAAAATAATTATACACCTACGTGAAGCACAAATGAAACCCGCAGAGAGCTACAAACTCTGAAAGGAAGGCTTGTGAAAGTGTACATTAATTAGGTCTTATTCATGAAACATGAGCAGAAATGATTTCTGTGTAATTTGCTCATAAAATCATTCTTTCGCAAAGCGCTGCATTGAATTGGACGATTTTACAGATTTACACAGAAATCGTTTCTGCTCATGTTTCATGAATGAGGCTCAGTGTGTCTGCGATTATAATCCTACACAGTTTCTAGACTGAAAAAAACCCCACCAAAAACACCAAACTAGAGACATTTTCATGTACACCACTAAAACGTATCTCTATCTATTTCCTTTTAGTTGACTGTGTAAAGCCTTGCTTATCTTGGGACGTCAGCTGTGACTTTTCACATGATGTGGTTGTATTTTTAATTAGAAAACCTTTTAAAGACCATGATTAAATCTTTTTAATCATGGTCTTTAAAATCTTTTTTGTGGATTTTACTTTGTTGTCTGCAAGAGTGAAATGCTGTTCCATTTAACTTTTTATTCAATAAAGAAACTTTGAAACATATTGAAAAAATATTAAGCAGCACAACTGTTTTCAAGATTAATAATAATGAGAAATGTTTCTTGAGCAGCGAATCAGCATATTAGAATGATCTCTGAAGGATCATGTGACACTGAAGACTGGAGTAATGATACTGGAAATTCGGTTTTGTATCAAAGGACTAAATTACATTTTACAATATATTCAAATACAAAACAGTTATTTTGAATTGTAATAATATTTCACAATATTTTTGTTTTTACAATATTTTTGACCATATAAATGCAGCCTTGGTGAGCCAAAAAGCGACTTATTTCAAAAACAAATCTTAACAACCCCAACTTTTGAATTGTGGTGTATGCTAGTGTGCTTCAAAAAAAAAAAAATAAAAAAAATAAAAAATAAAAAATAAAAAATATGTATTCATCTTGCTTACTTCCTGTTACAATAGGCAATAGAGGAACAACAGGGAAGAAAACTACTAGTGCAACAGTCAGTCTGGATTTCTAAGTATTCAACATATTTAACATGTTCAATTTGAGTGATCCAAGTGAACAGGAATCAGAGAATCTGATTTTGTGGTTCTTAGCTATTTCTGTAATTAAACATATGCTGAGATTCAAATGAACCAAGGAATTAGGACTTATTGAAAACTGGGGGAGTCATCTTGACTCATGATTATTAATCTGATTTATTGAAAGGCAAAGGTTATTGCTTGCATGTTGCTGGCAACACTCATTTGCCTTCTGCTTGGTCATTTTCTGTAGTCGGCTACAATTTTCGCTCTTAAAACATAATGACCATTTCACAAACGTAGACATTTCTAAAAATGTAATGGCCTGCTTTGTGACATTTTGGTGGACTTTTCTCGTCCTCTCCCTCACCTTGCCGGTGGATTTCACTCCTTTCCAGATGCAGAAGAAGCAGATGATCCAGACAGCCAGCAGGCACAGCGCCAGCTCCCACTTCAGACCGCCGACCTCGTCGATCCCCGAAGAGATGCTGAGGACGTTCCGCCTACAGGCGATATCAGAGTGATGAGAATGGGCGCAGGGCATCCGTCCCCTACACACAGCCTCAGGACGACGCTCCTACGCGCTCAATACTCACTCCCAGAATTCGGTGACCGGCGAGGTGAGGTTGGTGGCGTTGGCGGAGAGCCAAAGGCTTTTGTTCTTGCGGATGGTGTCCTCCACGCAGTTCCCGGTGTTCCAGCTGTGCCTGCAGCGGGCCCAGGGCAGCTCGTGCTGGAAACACTGCAGCAGGTAGTACAGACCCCATGCCAGGATCACGATGTAGTAGATGTTCAGCAGGGACACGATCACAATCGAAGCATAGCCGATTCCTGATGCATATACAGAACACAAGTCAATATGAAAGCAAAACTTGAGTGTTTACTCAAACTTACTTACTTAAATTGATCATAATTATACATAAATTACATCTAAATGTGTTTAGATAATTATTTTGTATCTAAAAATATATTCTTTATATTATATAGAAATTTATTTGTACTACTGTTCAAATTTGGGGTTAAAATTTGGGGTTGGTAAGATTTTTTTTTTTAAATGTCTTTAAAAGTGTTTTATGCTCAACAAGGCTGCATCAAAAATACAGTAAAAACAGTAATATTATTACGATTTAAAATAACTGTTATCTATTTGAATATATTTTAAAATGTAATTTATTCATGTGATGCAAAGCTGAAATTTCAGCATCATTACTGCTGTCTTCAGTGTCACATGATCCTTTAGAAATCATTCTAATATGCTGATTTGCTGCTCAGTAGTTCAAATTTTTGAACAGTAGTTTGTATAAACTATATTATAGTCTAAATAGTATATTTAAATATGTAAATATTAAATATATTCAGGAACTGTATATAATATTAGCCAGGAAAAACAAATAAATACTACTACCACAAACTGGAAAATCTGACATTTATTTGCTTTAATTTTATGTATTAATGTATGCATTTATTTGTTTGTTTATATATTTATCTATATTGTTTTATTTTAAATTTATTTTAAGTGCTTCATTTTGATCGATTTCATGCTTGAGAGACATCATAAGTAATCATTATTCATATAATGTTCTCTCTTAAAATGTTGATGATTGCAAATGTCAGCATCGTCGTATACGTCCAAAGCACTGAAGTCTGTCAGGTCAAACATGAGCTCATTGATCTAATTCAATCAATCTGCCATTTTATTCCAGCCGTTACTCTTCTTGTTTAAATTTAGTTTATACATAGGGTTTAATGGATCAGCACTCAAATATTTAATAGCGAAACAACTAACTTGGAAATAAAACATACCCTAAGAAATAAAATCAAGTCTCTCCCTGCATCGTGGTGTATTTCCCTTAGAAATTTAACATTATGAAAGTAAAATACCATTTCAGGTTTATAAAGAGGAAAGAAAGAGTTAATTGGACTATCTATCTTGTCAGCAAATGCTTGTTCTCTAAGTAATCTGTAGTGCTGTCCTGGAACTAACAGTCCCGATGGACTAACCAGACCAACACACAATGGCTCATCAAACCATTAAACTGCCAGCACTAGAGCCGGTCAGAAATGACAAAAGCGTCACTACTTGCACTGCATGTAACCTGTCGTTCTTTGCATTACCGTTATGAATGATATCTCAAATTATGCGGTTTGTTGACAAGATGTGCCACATCTCAATGTTATGAGACGGAGAGCCTCTGTTCTCTCTGAGGGCCCTGCTGTGTGTTAATGGGTCAAACACAGCTGAAGCGACTCTATTCTGTTGGCTCTGACACTGCGTCTGTGTCTAAAATCATATTTTTAGTGTTAGTTTTTCAGGGCTGAGGGCAGGGCTGAACACCAGTTTTATGCTATAATTAATACAAAGTGCCACAAGCTCGCTCCACGGTGCCAGGAGCCGCTGTGACAGCTGACAACAGAATGCCAAACGTGTGTTTGAGTATGCAAGAGTAGGACTTCACTGTAGATGCGCATGTGTGTTCAAGAGAGAATAATCAGCTGCCACTGAGACTAATCATTGGGTGAAAGGGGACAATAGACTCACGGTGGCAGGAAATATCACTCATTTGCACTGTATGTGCCAAATAAAACCAAGCCACGTGAGCGACGTGCCCGTGCAAGTGTGTATCTAGAGGTCAGGCACCAAAATAATAAAAATATCTCCTAAGACAGGGCTTTTCAAAATGGGGCCCGGGGACTCCCAGCGGTCTGCAAGGTATTGCTGGGGGCACATGGAAAAGTTTAAAGAAAAGCAATGTGTATAAAAAAAAAAATTATAATAAATAAATAAATAAATAAATGAATAACAATTTGGTTAACTAAATTATTTAATTAATTAATTAATTAATTTGATTTAAATAAATTATAATAAATTAATATATTTGATTTAACTAAATTAACATTAAACATTACAGTTTATCTAAATAAAAATACAAATTTGTTTAAATAAATAACTAAATAAATAAACAAAATAATTTTTAATAATTAAAATAAATACATTTAAACATGATTACAATAAAATTTAATTTAAGTAAATATATCTCTGATAAAAAATATGATTTTAATAAAAAAAGGATTGTTGTGATTTTAATGTAAAAAAAATAAGATTAAACTAATTAATAAGATGAACTAAATAAATAAATTTAATAAATTTTTATTAACATTTTATTTAAATAAAATAAAAGTTAAAAATAAATGAATAATTTTAAATTAATTTTACATTTAATTAAAATTAATTGATTAAACTGATTTGCTTTAAATAACAAAATAATTTGATTAAAATATATACATTTAAATAAATAAAAACATTATTAAAGTAAACAGGATTTGATTTAAATAAAATAAATCTGTTAAAAATAAATTGATGAATAAAATGTCATATATTTTATTTAATTTGTTATTTTATTTTAACAAATAAAAATATGAAAGGCAGTGTAAAAATGTAAAAATAAATAAGATTAAACTAACTAACTAATAATACTAACTCACTAAATGAATAAATAAATAAATAAATAGACTTGATCAAAATATGATTTAAAAAAAAATGTAAAAGAAAATACAAATAAGACTAAACTAATAAGATACTAACTAAATAAAAGTTAATAAAATAAAGTTAAATAAAAAATATGTATTTTTACACAGTATTAATCAGGTCTTTATACATGAAAATATATTTTAGAGGGTATATTTTTAGAGGGTGAACATATTTGGCGGTCTGAGGAATCTAAAAGATTGAAAACCTCTGCTCTAAGCAACACTTCCTGTCCTGTTGTTTCTGATCAAATCATTTCTGCTCCTTACACAACCACAATTTTGGCTCCTGAGCTGAGAGGAGATCCCATCGCAAGCATCTCAGTCACCTCTCACAGCTGTTGCCATGGAGACCCGAATACAGGTCCAAATGCGGAGCAGGGTGTTAGTCAGAGCACTCTGGAGCACAGAGCGGCTCAAAGCAAACAAATCATGCGGAATTAAACGCACATGTAGTGTATGTGTGTGTCTATGAGTGACCCGCAGCCCGCTCACACGCAGATAAGAACACGACGACACATTCAAAAAGAACACAGCGTCCTTCTAGTGTTGCCTAGCAACCGCATCAGATGCTGAAAGCAGGTCAGAGTGAAGATGCTTTAACCAGCCACTTCAGCAGCCAATCAGACTCAGAGCGCATCGCAGTAACGGCCGTGCTGATTGGTCGAGTAGCCAGTAGGGGGGATGGGAGCATTATGAAATATGATTTATGCTGATTAAAATGTGCTTGAGCCCGATGAGTCATTAAAAATCATCAAAGTCAGACTGTCTCGTCCTCTCTCTCTCTCGATCCGTCCGTTTGTCTCACCAGTGAAAATGGGGCAGAGTTTCCCCCAGCAGGTGATTCCTCCCTCAGAGGTGAACTGGCCGAGCGCCACCTCCAGAAAGAAGACGGGCAAACCTCCTCCAAACAGAAATATGAAGTAGGGGATGAGAAATGCACCTGGAAACACCAACACAAGATAAGGCAGGTGCACATGATACAGGCATTACAGAAACTCAGCAAAGGATTAAAGGAAGCTAAATTACCAGAAACACAATAAAATCAACAAAAATCATGTTTGCAGTTGTGCTGTCAAACGATTAATTGCCATTAATCACATCCAAAATAAAAGTTTTTGTTTACATAATATATGTGTGTGTACTGTGTATATTTATTATGCAGATATAAACATACACACATGCATTTATATATTTTGAAAATATTTACATTTATTTACAAAAATGAAATAAAATGTTATTTAAATAATAAAAATGAATACAAATATTAAAATAAAATTAAATAAAAAAAATACTGAAGTTGAAATTAAAATAAAAGCTAAACAGAAATAAAATGATAAAATCAACAAAATGACTAAAAAATAAAATGAAAATGAAAAACTGAAAATATAAAAATAAAAGCTCATTCTAAATATTAATAAATACAATAGGGTATAAATAATTCTAAATATAGTATTATATTTAGTACTGATATAGTATTACATATTTATTAGCACAGAACAGAATACAATATGTTAATATTTGAACTTGCAAATCATGCAGAAGGTCAAAATGTATTATAAACACTCTTCTACCTTTTTAGAATAGGAACAGATTTGCACACAAAAGTTTCTGCAATGAGCTCAAAGGTCTTAAAGGAATACAGTAGTTCACCCAAAAATAAAAATTCTGTCATCTTTCACTCACTCTCGTTTTTTCCAAACCTGAAGAACATTTGAAGAATGTTGGTAACCAAACCAAACAGTTGCCAGTTGCCACGGTAGCCATTGACTTCCATAGCATTTTTTTTTTCCATACTAAGGAAGTCAATGGCTGCCAGCAACTATTTGGTTACCAACATTCTTCAAAATATCTTCTTTTGTGTTCAGCAGAAGAAAGCTTGAGGGTGAGTAAATGATGACAGAATTTTTATTTTTGGGTGAACTATCCCTTTAAAGTCACAAGATTATGTTTGCATGTGACATCAGGAGCTATTTACAGTACACAAAGACTGAAAAGTGTTACCTCAAACATATTTTGTTGACATATTAAACATGTAAACACCCTCACCTCCGCCATTCTTGTAGCAGAGGTACGGGAAACGCCAAACGTTGCCTAAACCGACGAAACCTCCGGCCACAGAGAGCACGAAATCCAGCTTGCTGGCCCATTTCTCCCGCTGTGGCACTTTGCCCTCCGCCTCGTCTTCGGGACGCGTGCCGGGACTCTTACCGGGAGACGGCTTCAACGTGTCCTTATGGAAATCTTTGAGACACTGCAACTTTTCCTTCTGTGCCATACTGAGAATGAGAGAGGAGAAGGGGTTGCGAATGATTTACACTACCAATCAAAAGAAATTAATACTTTTATTCAACAAAGATGCATTAAATTAATAAAGTGACAGCAAAGACATTTATAATGTTACAAAATATTTCTATTTAATAAATGCTGTTTCAACTTTTTATTCATTAAAGAATCCTGAAAAAATTAAGCAAAATATTAAACTGTTTTCAACATTAATAATAAGAAGAAATGTTTCTTAGATATCAGAATGAGACACTGAAGACTGGAGTAATGATGCTGAAAATCACAGAAATAAATAACATTCTAAGATATATTAACATAGAAAACCGTTATTTTAAATTGTAATATTATTTCACAGTATTGCTGTTTTTCATCAAATAGACTCTGCAATGCATGTAGTGTTACATAAGACAGATCTAGAAGCAAGAGCTCAAAAAATCAGCAGATCTCAGTGCTTACTGCTTAAAGCTCATGCAAAACTTTCCTAGGAATGATTTGAATAAATCCTCAAAATCTAACATGTACACAGCTCCGTAAAGTGTGAATGATACATACAGAAAATGTTTACATGCTTGCCGTTGTATACAGTGCTCCAGCTAAGAGTAAGACGTGAGCTCTTGAAATGAGATTCAGGCTGAGCAGGAAGCTGAGAAGACCGTTGATATCCTGTTTGAAACTCACACTGACAGCTCAAGCACAGACGCTCATAAACCAGCTCACTCCGTTACACGTGCCCTAATTGGCCAGAGCCCTTTTCCCTGTATGTTTGGGGGGTTTGATACCATTTTTGTATCTATATTTTTATCAGCACATGACTTATTAACATGCTCTTTTCTATTCCTGTCAGGAGTTATCTAAGTATAGGGATTCTGATGAAGTCTGGACAGATACAGCTGGTTGTTGCTCCTGTAAATCCACAAATGTTTCCATTTTGCATTTTTTCCATTTAATATAACAGTTTTCATTACAAATTATATTGTCAGCACAACATTTTGAATGCAAAGTTGAGTTGAAAATGTCTTTGTATTTTCTTGTATCTTCCTTATGCTACATGAACAAAATGTGATGATCATGGTCTCCAGCATGATTTAAGATGATCCCAAGAGCATATTAAGCTTCCACAGCTAACAGGGAACGTTCTCTCAACTTTCACTCACATTTTTTAAAAGTTATATAAATGTTTTTAAAGTAATGTTTATGGAACATTCTTATAACTTTATTAATATGAGACACGTTCTCATAACATTGAGAGAAAACACTCTGAGATCAACATTCTCTGAATATCCTCACGATATTATTTGTACTTGAATGTTCTCAGAAACATTTTTGTAACCTTAAAATAACGTTCTAATTATGACAAGAAAAACGGGACATTTTAATGTTCTTAGAATATTAAAAACAAACATTCAAATAATGCTATATTTCGGATGAAAATAAATTTAGAATGTTACGAAACATTTTGTATCCTTAGAATATAAAAAAATATTCTAATCACGACAAGAAAACTGGACATTTCGGAGACCTAAATTTGTCACCTGGGTCAATCTATGTTTCTCTGTTTAACATTTTTCAAATTTCTAAAAATTTGTTCTAAGTTTGAATTAGATTTTGAATCTTGAGCTCTTTCAACGTCAGAGTCCAACGAGCCAATAAATCACAAAAAAAATCCATCTTGTCTCATCTGGAGAACAAGCAATGTGTCAATTTATTGTGAAATAAAACCGATAAGAACTCCACACCAATAAGTGGAATGTGACTGGTTCGTCTGGGTCACCGGAGCGTCGGAAAAGCTAGACTCATAATAGTCAAATGCCCTTGTGTCAGCGTTGCTGTGGCCATGAGCAAAGAAATATTGCAGGGTCACCGCTCAGCTTATCTCAGCCACCATCAGCCTCTTTCAACCTTCCTTGACCCCAATAATGACCTTCTAAACATGCCCGAATCTCTCATTAGCCTTCATATAGATAACCACTGATAGCTCACTATCAACAAAAGCTATGTAAATGCATGTTTAATCAACCAATGCTGTGAGCAGAGAGGAAAGAGCCAAGACAAAGTATCAGAAGGCCACAACAACAGACAGCTGCAACTTAACCTTGTCTGGATATTCAGCTGTGAAGGTTATAAATTACACTCTCTGAAAAACAAATTGGTTGTATTAAAATACTCAAAGCATGTGGAAAGGGGATAGAAAGATGCTCTAATGCTCTAATTATACTCAAAAGCCAACAACGGAAAACTCATAAAGCAAATGGGATATTATAAACTGAAATGACAACATTTAATCTAAAGCCATTATCTGGAAGGTCAGATACTCTAATGTTAGTTCATTGTTGTCTGGTCATTCAAACAATGATGTTTAAAAACAACAGTAGAAAACTTTGCCAACTTTGCACAATACAAAATCAGTAAGGGTTAGGGATCAAAAAGAACCAGATTTAAAAGATGGTGCAATGATATTACAGGATTTATTGTGGCATTTTACCACATATTGTTGTAATACCATGGTACTCTCTGAAGTACATCAATATGGCAATCATAACTAACAGGTAACATTCCCATAACTTTCACTTATGTTTTTTTTTTTTTTAATGCACTGAAAAAAATGACTCATTGGATTTACTCATTTTTTTAAGGTAAGTGGTTGCAATCAATTTATTTTAGCTACATTTAAATAAACAAATTTAGCTGAAAGTTAGTCAACTAAATTTATTTAAATGTAGCTAAAATAAATTGATTGCAACCACTTACCTTAAAAAAATGAGTAAATCCAATGAGTCATTTTTTTCAGTGTGTTAGGAATAAATCTTAAAATAATGTTTATGGAACATTCTTAACATTATTAATATTTGATTATATTTTATCGGGATGTTGAGAAGAAATGTTCTGAAAAAAAAAAAAAAAAAAATGGGTGTTTTAAACATTGAGAGATTGTTTAAATGTAACTTTAGCAAAACTTTCTTAAAAAATAAATTTAATAGCTGGGAATCAAGTGTATGGCACTGCCACAGTACTTTTCTCAGTGGTATTGAGGAGAAAGTGCAAAGCACTGTTTCTGAAAGGTCTTCTCATGTCATGCATTATAAAACTAAATCTGTCTGCTCTCAAAATTAAAACCTGAAAAATATTCCGCTCGCTCGAGCGTCACAGGTGCCCTAATTCTCCGGCGCGCGCTCCTGATTAAATTACATTTTTATGCGTGTTTAATTTGGAAACCCCAGCTACGGAATAAATTACAAAACCCCTAAACAAGTTTTTAGGATATTGCACGTTTGCATGACAAACGCAGACATTGCACGAGCCACAATAAAAGGCTGCGCGTGCGGACACGCCTCAAACTCTCATTCATTTGTGAACCAATTACATCTCTAATGCATCTCCATCAGCGAGGGGTTTGCATTTACCGCGCACTACATCAATAACGGACATGATAAGAAGTTAAATTCTCGGCTGTGCCCCAATAACCTACATTGTGTCTACGCGTTCCGGTGTTACATGAACCCACATGACAGGTTTGAGACATCAGATCTGTCTCGAGCGGTGTCAGTGTTTACATGCAGGAGCAGTGCAGAAGAAATTCACATTAACCTACATTTTTATTGAGCTGTTAAAGCATGCGCTATGAGAATGATGCTCTGTGATGGTCCTGAGGGTGCTGTCACAAGCCCTTCGCTGGCTATATTAGACTGGTACACTGTTAACCAGTACTTACAATTCATCTTTAATTACGGTGCATCTGAAATAAATTGATTGCATTTAATATTTAATGACACTAAGCTTCCAAAAGCCTGTGAGAGCACTTAGGCAAAAAAAAAAAAAAAAAAAATACATTTGTGCACAACAACAGCTTCCAATACAATGCCAGAAACATTCAATTCTAGCAACAATGTTTTTGTATTATGTTCTAAACAGAACTGTTGAATGGCAAAATAGTTTAAAGTCTTTTTCCAATTCAAACCAGAGACCATATAACGTTCTATGACAAAAAAATAAAAGAGTTAATTAAAAAATAATATAAAGTCTAGACATAAAGGTGCGCTTCTCAAAGACTGAATTTGTATTTTAAAATTGACCATATATCCGCCTTTTACAAAAATAAACGAGTAGTTAAAACGTTAATAAAATGTAGGCTGCATAATGATGCGCTTGAAGATACAGTTCAGCCTCCACTGACCTGTAAGGTGTCACTCACCTGAAAATGCAATTTATTGCTCAAGTCCGTCTTTTGTTCTTTTGTCTTCTTGTGGTGAGGCTACAAAGCGAGGGAAATAATCTTTACGCCCTCTCCTCCCGACTTCTGTCTTATATGCGAGCGCATGTAATAACGGAGAGAATGGAAAAACACCAGGCTCTCGTGCAACAGGAGAGTTTCTTAAAGAGACAAGCACACGCTCGCTTCACATCGCTCGGCGTCGCGGGCGCGCGCCACTGGGCGGCAATTATGTCGCTTGGTAATGAGTTTTTATGATAGGACACCAGCAGGGGGCACAGAAAGCTGTATCCACCATCGAGTCTCATTCATTCAAATATCACAATGTTTCGTTGTTTGTTTGGTCACGCTTAATGTATATTTAAAACGGACTTAGTTCTCAAAGATTAGCACCTGACATACTAAACCAATTTCTATAAAATGATTTCTGGAAAATCCTCATTCAGTAAATCACAAACGACTGTGATTACTCTATGCTTAGCAGCGATGAGAAAAGTAACAGGTGTCACGTGATAACGATGTGCTTCCAAGCTGACTCAGCAGCTGTCTGGACAAGAATTTATATTTAAATAGTGGTGCTATTAACGGTATTATCCATTTAATCAAAAAAGTTCAAGTTAAAGGTTAAAAATAAGATTACATATCCATACAGACCAATCACATGCACGCGTTTAGTTATCAAACCCCGCCCATTCAGGATTCCGCTCTCATTGATTGCTGTTGTTCTATTTCTACACAACATTCGCGATTTTGATGTTGCGCATGCGCATTGCTGTTTGCGTCACTATACTGGACAGCAAAACGTCATTCACACATTACATTCCCTCATAAGTCCTCGATGACTGACAAAGCATACATTTTTTCCAATGTGTATTTTTTTTAAGTTCCAGTCTGTGTGCTAAAGCAAAATCTCCTGAAATAGTGCTAAAGTGAGGTCACATGAAGGGGTCAGTGGCCTTGTGAGGGGATAATCTACCTTGACTCAAAACTTCAGGATCAACTTAAGAGAAAGAGTAAGAAGAAAAGAAAGAAAAGAGGGCGTATATGTCCAAAGTCTGATTGTATGGCAACAATGCTGAGCTAATCGTGTCTGCCAATCACAGCAAAGTCAAAGGATTGTGATCCTCGGTGGTGTTTTTCCATAAAGCTAGTGTGCCATGATGCCTTCACATGTCCTCGTCTCTCCTTTTCTTATCTGCTTTAATAAAATCTTATGATTGCGTGATCACAATCCAAGGTCACGGATATCAAGGTCTGTTATTGTGGCGCTTGAAGCTATTGCAGTACGTTTCTGCTCTTGTAGTGTATAATAAAGAGTTTGATCATCCAAATTCATGACACACGTATGTGTGAGATTGTCTGCAGACAGATGGCCTGTCCATGTGTCCACACTGTGCTGATCACTCAAAGGCTGAGAGCTGCGGTCATTACGCTATGGGACGACAGCCTCTCGCTGCTTCGTTTCTGTTATTTTTCCCACATGCATGCTGTACATGTAGATGTACATGCCACATACATGTGACAATATCTAATCTGTCAATGCACAAATGTGTTAAATGCTTTAGGAAACAATATATTCAATATATCACGGTGAGAATTTAGTATCAAAAAATGTTTGTTGAAAGGTCAGAATACACTGTGATGCAATATTAATATATTAACTTAAAATGACATGCATTGCTTTTTAAAATACTAATTTGCACTGCAGCATCTAAAATACGTATTGACTGATTATATAATATATAGCTCATAATTTTATATTTCATGTACATAAATTATATATCAACCAACATAAAATTACATGCTTTGCCTTTTTAAATACAATTTATTACTGTAGTATCTTGTTAAACAGTCAGAATATACTATGTAGGCTATATTATACAGCTCATAATTGTATATTTCATATTTAAATTATTAATATATTCATCATCTTAAATTGACATGACACATCATACTGTAATATCATACTGTAAAACTTGTTGCACAGTCAGAATACACTGTGATTATATATTATATGGCTCATAATCATATATTTCACGTTTAAATGAAGTAATATTAATATATCATTTAACTTGAAATGACATACATTGCTTTTTGTATGAAAAACACACTTTCATTGTAGTATCTAAAATACTTGTTGAACAGTCAGAATACATTGTGATTATATATTATACATCCCATAACTGTACATTTTTATAATGGTATAATATCAATATATCAACCAACTTAAAATGACATGCATTGCCTTTTTCGCGGTATTTAAAATAGGCTACTTGTTGAACAGCCAAAATACACTTTGATTATCAATTGTAAAACTGTAATATATTTATGGTATGATATTAACATATCCAACCTAAAATGACATGTATTGCCTTTTTAAATATAAAAATTAACTGTATGATAAGGTAACTTACAGTTAATCATTTAACAAGTTTTACTGTTGTATTTTTACAATCTTATTCTAATAAAATGACTGACATTTTTAAAGCGTACTTCTAGAAATTTAACTAATATTTAAATTAAAAAATCCATAATGCCAATCTCCATTTGCACAGCAAATATGAATGTTTGTTTGTTTGCACAGTTTTTTTTTTATTGAAATTTGAGTTTTTTCATTTCAGTTTTGTATATGATTTTAAACTTGACATTTATGTCTTCATTTCTCTTCTTTATCATGCCCATATGAAGCACTTTGAATGACCAGCATTAAGACAGTGTTGTGTGCCATTAAGACAATGCTGAAGTCAACAAGAATTCTAATAGTTCCCAGCAAGAGTATGTGAGTGTTTAGTGTGACGGTGAACAGGGTTGCCAGGTTTCCTCGCTGGTCTCTGGAGCCGCTGGTCACCCAGGAGGAGATTAAAGTGTCAGGCAATGGAACAGGTTGTTTTTTATCCATGCCAAAATAATAGCAGTAAATCAGCTCAGCTCCAGAGTGCTGAGTCCAGCTGTATTCGGGTTGTGTAATGCTAACATTTGCATGTGATGAGATCTCTTTGCTTGCATTTAATTGAATTCTAAGCAGCGGCATGCAAAGAGCTCATTGTTACTTGTTAATTATTGGTGCTGTCATTAGTTGTGCATTAGATTCCCGGTGTCATGTGGCTGGATTTGTGGTAGTAGTTTTGATCGAGATTTTGGAGCTGTATTTTTACAGACATGTGAAGCAGGCAGACTATGGAAAGAGTCATGTGCCGCCACAGTAAGCCTCTTTCACCCTCACATGCGCTCTGTTTGTGTCACAGGGCAGCTGGGGAATACTGAAAGATTTCATTCACACCCTGACACACAAGCCACCGATTCTCCAAAACGTAAAATACTCACAAAAAGCCATGAGATTGTGTTATACACGTAGACTGACACATGCTGCGCTCGATTTAAACTGTTAGAACAATGCAGGAGAGCTACGACACTTCAGCCTCCCAACAATGCTTTGATCGCTGCGGGAAATACATTCATGGAAAGTGATTCCTGACCAGGCGTTCATGAACCCCAGTGGCTGCTTGGAAAGATTGTGTGATTAAACCTATAAAACACAAAATTAGCAGATTAAAATAAGTAGTCTGAATGAATGCGTTCTTCAGTTCATTTTAAAGGCATGAAAGCCAAAATATGTTAATGTGTGTCTATATATGCTACTTTGGTCTGTTTTTTCAATCATTTTATTAAATGACTTAATATTCATAATAATTTTGATATGGGAACAGGTGTTCTAGTTTAGTTTTGATGCTCTGTCTGAGACAGAAAATGTTGGGAAATATGCTCTGGATTCTCAGTTTTCTACTCAAGGAAACGCAGTAATTCTGTAAGCTGCAGGAGGACATACATGTGACATTTTGGATATATTTGTTTAACATTTGATTAGTATTCAGCTGTTAAGGATATTTGCCTACTTGTCAGACTTTGTCCTGGCATTCTTCTCCTTTCATTTTGGCAGAAAATATGACTACAATGGTAATTCTGTGTAAAGGAAATTTGCATACTCCAGCAGGGTTAAATAAACCACAAAATTCTATAATGACCCCAAAAAATATTTGAACACTTAAATAAATAAATGTGTATATATTTGACACATTTATATTATATTATATTATATAATAAAATTAAAAAATAAATATTATTTTATATAAAATAACTAATTTTCTAATAATAATATAAAATATTATAATAATTAATTTATATTATATAAATATACGTATTTACATAAAATTAAATATTATTTTATATTAAATTATGAAATCATTTATATATTAAATATATTTTTCAAATAATATTAAAATTAAAATTGATGTCTACAATATATGTAAATCTATTCTTTTATTAAAAAACAAATAAAAGCTAATTCATATATATATATGTGTGTGTGTGTGTGTGTGTGTGTGTGTGTGTGTGTGTGTATATATATATATATATATATTAGTATGTTTTTATTTTTGTTTTTTAGTGATTTTTTTGTTTTGTTTACATTATATAGTTCTTATTTTAGCACATCAAGCTAAACTAAATAAAAATAAGACGTTGCTTTGGGAATTAACAGAATTTATGTTTTTATATTTTATTGCAGTTAAGGTTTATTTTATTTGAAGTATTTTTTTTTATGTAAAATGTGATATAATTTTCAGCATCATTACGCCAGTCTTCAGTATCACATGATCATTATAATATGCTACTTATGATTTTAATAATATTGTATTTTGATCAAGTAAATGCAACCTTGGTGACCATAAGATACTTCATTCAAAGACATTATAAATCCTAAAAATTCATAACAAGATGTAGTTATTGTTACTTGTGTATTTAGTACATATACCCCAAAATTAATTTATAGATGATGTAATGATCTTCAGCAGTACACATAAAATATTCAACATCTGATGAATTGCGAGTAATAGCACATATTACCTCGCCTTAATCATCTGAATGTGCTTTTGGAGTTTTATTATTCCACTTGAACAAAGCACTTGATGTGAGATGGCATGAGCAGATCTCAGTGGGAGTTTTTGTAGTGGTTCTGAGCTGAGGTCTGTGGGTGTAGGTTTCATCATCACGGATCTAGTATCTTCACGGTAAAGATCCAGCGCTGTCTGCGGTGCCGGTGCCGGTTATTAGTGAAGGATTCACGGCGTGCCGGTGACTCAGGGCTCACAAACAACTCTCAGGATAGATGTCAAAGAAACGCGATGCTGCTCTGACAGGCCTTCATCCCTCACTTGAGTCGGTTGTCATGGTGATTCTGCCTCCTGTTGCCTGGAGAAACATGAAAATCCAGACAGAAGCCTTGCTTCTTTGACAAGTTACGAAACTCCAGCAAACGAGGATTTTAAATCAGTTTTCTGAGGTTTATAAGCTGTTTGAACCGATGAGGGACATATTTGCGCATTTAACATTTAACATTAAACATTTTGGGAGAAAATCGCTACTCATGCTCCACAATCCCTGTAGTTTTAAGCACACTAAAACAAATGCGTTCAAGATATGTTTTTATCTCTATGCACTGATTAAAAACTGTGGAAATTCTGCCACAGGCAATTACTGATATGAGCAAACCTTTGGGACGTCCGGTTATGAAACATTCACAGTTGACATGATGCTTTATAATATAAATGTGTGACGAAAGCGCGATAAATGTGGAAAAGATCCAAGTAATCATAAAGCTTTGTCCTTCAGTGCCATTGTGAAGTTTTGAGTTGGATTAATACAGAGCGCCTCCTGCAGAACTAAATTAATAAAGCAGCTCATAAATCAAAGATAAGTCAAATATTTCCAATTACTGAGAGATCTGGGACCACACTGTACATTTGAGCTGTTAATTAATTCAGAATTGGACATAAAGAAATTTTGATGATTTTCAAACAATAATAATAATAATAAATACTGAAAATCACTTATATGACAAAATGAAGAATTATAAAATACAGTATTTCTAGGTCGAAATGTTAACACATTTTTCTGAGTGTTGCTGTCAAGAAAAAACACCTACTAACATACTCTGAATTTTTATTTTCAAAATATCTACTATTTTCAAAATATGCTGATGATACAATTTATAATACATCTGTATTGAATTAAAAACTATTTCTTGGTCCAAATGTAAACAAATTTGACTTGAAACATACTAAAAACGTACTAATATTCTCTTAATTTTATTTTTATTTTTTTACTAAATATATTTTAAACTTTTTACTCAAAATTTGCTGCTAATAAGATTTGCATTAATATATTTAAAAAAAATGTAGGTCAAACAAATTTGATTTGAGTGTTGTCATTAAAGAAAAAAGAAAAAAACGTACTAATACTCTGAAATTTATGTTTTTTTAACTCAATATATTTTTCATTTTTTTCTCAAAATTTACTAAATATGTTTAACAAATTATTTGTAAGTCAAAATGTAAAAAATTTGGCTTGAGTTGATGTCATTAAAGCAAAAGAAATAAAGAACATACTAATATACTCTGAATATTTCTTTACGCTATATTTTCACATTTTCACTCAAAATATACTAATAATAACATTTGTAATAATAAATTTGTACTAAATATGGGTCCAAATGTAATTATGTAAAATAATTTAAAAGAAAAGACATACTAATGTTTAGTTTACTCAATATATTTTCAATTTGTCACTCAAAATATACTGATAATAACACTTGGAACAATAAATATGTTTTCAATGAAAAAATGTGTTCCTGTCATGAAAAAAAAGAAACATTAATGTACTCAGAATTTTTACTCACTGACAATTTGTAATAATACATTTATATCTAGGTCCAAATTTGGCTTGCGTGTTGCTGTCATTAAAGGGAAAAAAAACCATTAATATACTCAGAAATTTTTAGTTGTAACTTTAAATAAAATTTAAAAAAAATGCAGAATTTTTTTCCAATGTTCTCAGACTTCTCCAAAGGTAAATCAAACAGACCCACAAGTAATACGTACATTAAATAATATTTATTTTTGCTCACCTATGTACATCATATTCAGTCAGAGCATCCCACAATAAATCAGAGGAAAGGAAACTGCAAAGCATCAGAGAGTTAACAGACACTTCATGACTCATGAAAGTTCATACACAAGTCTCATTTGTGGGATTTTCTCCTGAGCAGCCAGTTCAGAAACACAAACATACACAAACTCACCAAGTGCTGCTGAGCAAATGAGCGCAGGATAGGCTTTAAGACCAGCATAAAATACAATAAATAAAAGGCTATGAAATAAAACCAAAGCAATGCAGGAAAAGCAAAAAGGTTTAAGTGGAGAAATATTAAGCACAGTCAGGTTTAGGAGCATGTTTCCTGATTATATCATTGAGTAATTCTATGCAAATATTGCATGCATATTACCAGAAGTCTGTGGAGGCAAAGCTGGAAAACTTCTCTATCAGTGCTGGAAGATACATTTGTGAGTGAACACACATTTAGATGCATAAATAACCATCTATTTGCTTAAACAAATGGCAAACTATCAGACAAACACCAGAGAGAACGCAATCGCAATTCATTGTAATTCATTCTTGGATCAAAAATGGACTGTAGAATTGTCGGTCCTATCATGAAAACACCTCAAATTTTAACTTCTCAAAAAAGACTATTTTTCAATGCACGGCTTTTCTTAAATGCATGTGAATAATCGCCTCATCCGATATTAATTATTGACTCAAATCATCTTCAGTGATGTAACAGCTAAACCGCATTATTTTGACTCTGTTGCGTTCGCAACAATTCACAACTTCAAGTTTCCTATAAAGCTCTTTAAATATTCTGCTACATCTGGAAGAATGAACAACGTATGTCCAAATATCACGGAGAACGCTAACATCAACTTGTTCTGATGTATAAGGCTCACTACTGGTGAAATAATTAAAATGTGTTGCTTTCATCTCTCTTTTTGTTCATAAAAAAACAACAGAAACAACTAAAGACAGGAAGCTTCATTGCATCACAACAGGCCACTGCAATATGACACGTCTTGACTCCATATTCATGTTTTTGGTTAGAATCGACCATATTAGTTTGTTACTGCTAATGTGGTGCTAGTTTGCTACGGATTATTTGTGCATGTAAAGTATTTCGTAAGCGTTTGATCAATCTTCTCTCCCGACCTCATGTTAGTTTTAGTTTTTCAGCACTCCAGCCCGATGCTGGCCAGCAGGAGCTCCAGGGCGCTGAGTTTCTGGTTGGCCTCCTCGATGGCGCTGTACGTCTGAACGTTACTGGCGATGTGGAAACGGATCTCGTCTACCAGAGGGATGGAATCCGTTTCCTGCCTGGCGGCCACATTCCCAGCATCCTCTCTGATCATATCGGCAAACTCTGGCCTTTCCACCAACTGAAACAAACATCACTTCATTAATTCCTTAACTCATGTTGAAATTATAGTTAATATGGCATTCCAAATTTCTGTAATGTGACATATTTTCCAGTGAAACTGAACAGTCAGGGCAGGAGTTCATTTCATCCATCAGATGGAGACAGTTATACTTTTGTTAGACTTTTGAATTAGTTTGGTTGTTTGTTGTTGTTTTTTAGAATAATGAATAATTATTTAAAAAAATATATATATATTTTTTGCATTAATTTACTGATTTATTTTCATATTAAAAACTATTTTCATATATTAATATTAAATAAATATACATTTACATTATATAAAATTAAATATTAATTTTTATATTTAAAACATTTTTACAATATAAACCACATTTTATATCTTTATATTATACAAATATAAAATTACATTTGTATAAAAATTTAACATCATTCTTATATTAAATAGTTTATATTTGAAAATATTTTCATATTTCTGCATTAACATTAATTAATATTTATAATACAATAATTTATAAAATAAATAATACATATTTGATCTTCTATATTATATAGTATATTTTTATATTTAATTAAAATAAATTAAATATTTTTATATATTTATATTATATAAATTATAGGAATATAAAATGACATTTAAATTTATATCTTTAAATTATAAAAATATAAAATCACATTTGTATAAAATTTAGTTTATATTTAAAAATATTTTTACATTTCTGCATTAATATTAATTAATTAATATTTATAACACAATAACTTATAAAATAAATAATACATATTTGATCTTATATATTATATAGTATATATTTTCTATTTAATTAATATAAAATGAAATGTTTTTATATATTTATATTATATAAATTATATGAATATAAAATGACATTTAAATTCATAAATGTATACATTTATATTAAATTTACATATAATGTATATTTTAAAATGTTTATATTACAAAAATAACATTTATATTTTATGAATATATACATATATAATATAAAATTACATATTTTAATTTTAAAATGCATTTTTATATCTAAAATATTTTAAAATATAAATATTAAAAAATATAATCATATATTTATATATAATAATATGATATATTTATATATTATATAAATATAAATGTATAATGTACAAATATTTTTGTAATATTTTATACTATTAACAAATTTTCTTTATATTTATAAACAATATGTTTTATTTCAATTTATATTTATATAAAATACTATTATTTTTATATTAAATCATTTACTTTTTATCATTAAAATTAAAAATATTTATATAACAATATTAAAATTATTGGATGAGTGGTCAACGATAACAACAGGGACATTAATTATGAATGTAAATAAGGTGAATTTTGATCATAAGCAGCATAAATGTGAATGACCACAAACCCGCTCTATGATCTTGGCCATGTATTCAGTGCACTGGTCCTCCAGCCGCGAGAGCCGGAACAGTTTGGCCGTCTTCCACATGTGCAGCACGTTCTCCTCATTGAGCAGCACAGCCAGAGTCCTGCCACACAGACGCTTCAGACCCGGTAACAGGTACATGTCGGCCACACACAGAACCTCATACACGTTCTCATGAGAGAGCTGGAAAAAACATGCACAGAGGCTTCATTAGCACATCTGACGGATCGCTGCATTTATGAAGCTGTTTAACATGATGAAATAAAATGACTTGCCTTAAAGGGACTTAAAGAGAGAGTGGAAAACTGTCCTGTAAAACTATATTATGCCTGTTTAAGGTGAAAGAAACCTGGACTGACATTATTGTCAACTTTATTGTCAATTGTAAACTGGACAAGTTTTCAGGGGGAAAAAAATTAAGAAAAAGTACAGAATATGCCCTTATTAAGTGTGCTCTAATCATATAAAAAAAAGACTGTTAAAATGCATGTTAAAATTAATATATTCATAATTAATTTTTTATATATTCATATTTTAAATGTAATTTCTTCACATTTTGATTTTATTTTTATATATTCAATTTTCTTTTTAATTTTAAAAATATTTGTATTTCTATTGATTTTTATAATTCTATTTACCTTTATTTTTATTTCTTTTTTAGTTATTTTAGTATTTTTATTTTATTTTTGCTTTATTTCAATTAATTTATTCATATTTTGACTTAGTCCTCTACTGATGGGACGTGTCTTGATTGTTTAGTTTTAGTGTTTATTGTACATTAGTGTGATTGTGTGTACCTGAGTGTTATCACTGTAGATGTAGTAAAGGATTCTTGTAAACAAATCATGAGACACATCATGAAGGGTGATGACAGGAATACTGGGATGAGCCTGTAGAGTTTCACCCTCGCTGAAATGATCCTCCAACAACGCCTTAAAATAATCACTACGACCACAGAAAAACGCCTGCACGCATAAACACAAACACACATTTAATCTGCACAAATGCCCTTTTTAATCAAGCCACAAATATAATATTAAAGCACAACTGTCATTCTAATAATTGATTCTGAGTAATTAAAAATGTAGCCAAGAGACGGATATTAGATTGATGTCTTCCTTTGCATGTGGGATGTCGCTAATGCCGTCCTACCTAAAACACTCAGGGATCATGATGATCAGTGTTAAACACTGACCTTATGACACAGGAAGTCATAGCCCTCTACCCGGAAGCAGATGTCAGGATAACTCGGAAAACTATCAGTCAGATCGAAAGGAAGCTGGCCGTATCCAACCTAAAGATCAAACAGAAACAGTTTTAATCAGTGATGTACATCAAATACAAAGAACAATAATACTGCAAACAACATTACAGCTCAAAAGTTTGGGAAAAGACTTTTTTTTTTTTTGAAAGAAGTCTCTCATGCCCACCAAGGCTGAATTTACTTGATTAAAAATACAGTAAAATCAGTAATATTGTGAACTATTATTTCAATCTAAAGTAATAGTTTTCTATTTGAATATGTTTTAAATTGTAATTTATTCCTGTGATGCAAAGCTGAATTTTCAGCATCATTACTCCAGTCTTCAGTGTCACATGATCCTTCAGAAATCATTCTAATATGCTGATTTGCTGCTCAAGAAACATATTATATTTAATGTTAAGAACAGTTGTGCTGCTTAATATCTTTGGGAAACTGTGATACTTTTGTTTTCAAGATTCATTGATGAATAGAAAGTTCAAAAGAACAGCATTTATTTGAAACACAAATCTTTTGTAACATTATAAATGTCTCTACTGTCACTTTTGATCAATTTAATGTGTCCTTGCTGAATAAAAGTATTAATTTATTTTAAAAAAATCCATCCCGACCCCAAATGTTTGAACGGTAGTGTATGGAGATGCATTGATGTCTTACAATTCAATTTCTAAATCCAAAAAAAACAAATACATTTTTTTGTAAGCTTTTAAAAACTATGTCCAGAAACTCATCTCCACTGGATGTGGAGGTCATGAGAAAATTTTCAAGGGTTTTTTTTTTTTTTTTCAAGAATATTGTCAAGATAGTTATTTATTTACATATTTATGAAAGAATGTATAGGCAAATTTGTTCCCCATGAGGAGAGTGAGCCTCATGTGAAATTTGACGTGAAAAACCTCCAGCTCCAACAGGGTAGCAGGAACTGGCATTTAAATATTGTGAATTAAACCACAAGTTGCTAGGCAACCACACATCCCATAATTATATATATAAAAAAATTGCAATCAGCCACAGACCCTTCACATATGAATTTTTGCCCAAGTGATGAAAGGTTATAGGTGTTCAGAGTGAGGACTGGAGCGTGTGCATCCTCTCACCCGCAGCTCAGCAGGAAGTGCGCTGTCAGCCAGCAGAGCCATTCCATCCTGCAGCTGAAAGTCATGAGGATCCAGAGTCAACACCTTCACACACGTCCCGGGCTTATTAGACACTGACAGACAGAGAAAAAGAGTCAAGATTCGTTTTAATGAATCAGTTTGTTCAGATGGTTCACTGCAATGATACAACTGATTCACCAAATCTTCACTAAATAGTTTACCCAAAATCCTGAAATAACCGATTTTTTTGTTGAAAATAAATAAATAAATAAAATAAAAAACCTTACAAAATAAATACTGCTGAGGATTTTCTGTAGTGTTTTTTTTTAATTACTGCTATCATCACATTGGTTTTTATTTATTAATTTTACATAAGGTTCAACATATTAACATTAACATTACTTAATTGATGAGGTTTCATTAAATAATATTAAACAATATTCTGTGCACGATAAATACTATTCTAATTTCTTGAATAAATCATAGCTGCATAGCAGTAAAATCATAAAAAATATTACCTCCCATAAATATTACCTCCATACTGTTCAAGAGATAGAAGTTCAATGGAAATTATTACTTTTATTCATCAAAGATGCATTTAATTGATTAAATTGATCAAAAGTGACAGTAGAGACATTTATGTTACAAAAGATTTCTATTTCAAATAAATACTGTTCTTCTGAACTTTAGAGTCATCAAAGAATCCTAAAATAAATTATCAAGGTTTGCACAAATATTATTAACTGTTTTCAACACTGATAATATCAAAGGAATAAATTACATTTTAAAATATATTTAAACATAAATCTATTACTTTAAATTGTAATAATATTTGCCAGTATTACTGTTTTTACTGTATTTTGATCAAATAAATGCAGCCTTGGTGAGCAGAAGAGACTTCTTTCAAAAACAGTAAAAAACAGTAGTGTCACTTTAATGCAGTTATCTACTTTTCAAATTAGCTTCACAACACTGTCATATGAACTAGACCGGCTCCTCACCAAACTCATAAACCTGTTTGCACTTCACTTCCAGCTCCTCAATCAGCTCGCTGATCTTGCACTGTTTCGCCAAACGCTTGCAGTCCTCCACGTAATTCACATCTATATCCAAACGGCCTGGAAAAAGACAGCACGTGGTGAAGAATAACACCGTCTGGCACCAGAGTACTAACACCACCTACAAACTCCTGGTCATACTCTGATGCTCACCAGTGTAGAAATACTGCACGATTGCACCAAATGCAGCAGGGTTGACCTGGAAAAGGAAATTAAAATGGACACATTAGGATCATGAGAGTCTGAAGCATGCTGAAGTAAAAGGATATAAAAGAGAAAAGTCTGTTCTTCTTAATTTAACACAACCCTGGGGAGAAGATCATTAAAGCAGCTCAAGAAGATGTGAACAGTAGCATTAACACCTTCTGAAGAAAACATCATGAACATAAAAAAAATTCTATGCTTTCACTTTTCCTTGGTGCCTGCCCGTTCTAGTTTATACTGTTCTAAATTAAGTCTGCAACGTTGTATTATGAGCACTTTTTGTGGTTATTTGCCTCCTCATAATGAATCGCTTGTTGTTTTCCTCATTTGTAAGTCACTTTAGATAAAAGCATCTGCTAAATGAATAAATGTAAAATATAATTTCATGTTTAACCAAAAATGATAAAAATGTGGCATAACTTAATATTCAGAAAAAAGTGACATTTCCCAATTTTCATACTTCTATGAAAGTATGCATCGCAAATAATACGGCTCCTTTGAAATAATATTATTTGTATGGAAACCTGTTTACGACACAGAATATGACACAGAATACTGGAACACTTTTCTGAGTTTATATCTCATATAATTATTTATATCTCAAAATTATGATATAAATTCAAAACTGTGCAATATAAGCTTGCAATTCTGAGAAAAAAAGTCAGAATTGTCATATAAAAAGTCACAATTACATTTTTTTTTATTCTGTGAAGTCAGAATTGCAAGATGTAAACTCCAAATTCTGAGAAAAAAGTCAGAATTGCAAGCTATACACTCAGAATTGTGAGAAAAAAAGTCAGAATTATGAGGAAAAAAAGGTAGAATTGTGAGTTAAAAAGTCACAGTTAAATTTTTTTTTATTCTGTAGCAGAAACAAAATGTCAGAATTGCAAGATATAAACTTTTTGAGAGAAAAAAAAAAGCCAGAATTGTGAGATATAATTACAATTGCAAGTAAAAGTGTCTGAATTCTGAGATTAAAAGTCACAATTCCCTTTTTTATTTTTTATTCCATGACGAAAAAAATTGAACTGGGAGATGCAAACCCAAGATAGGAAAAAAATCTGAATTGCAAAACTCAGAATTGTAAAATGTAAACTTGGCATTGCAAAAAAAAAGTCAAAATTGCAAGTTTATATCTGCCAAGTATGTGTTTATATCTCACAATTCTGAAAAAGTAAAAAAACCAAAAAAACTCCAAATTGTGAAATAAACACAAAATTACTTTTTAACGTTTTTTTTATTCTGTGGCAGAAATGGGCTTCCATACATGTGGACAGGATGGATAGAGATACAGTGAAAGTGATTTGTGTGTAGTGAAACAGCGCCTACCAGTGGATGTTTGAGGGTAATGCCACTCTTCCCTCTCCACTTGGTCTCCAGCATGTGGGCGAAGTATTCTGATCGGGCACTCAGGATACAGCGGTGGGCCTTAAACATCTCACCATGCACCATAAACGTCACATCGCTGTAGTTTCCCTGCTCCAAAAGCCTACAAGGGGGAAAAGCACCAATCAGTGAGTTTGTAAAAAGTGAGTGCAGTTTGTTTTTGCATGTGTTTGTGGTCCTCACGTCTGCAGGAACTGGTCGTAATAGTCTCTCTGCATGGCCTTCGCCGTGATGCGCTTGTACTCTTTGAGCAGGCGGCGGATGGGGTCGCTCAGCGCTCCATACAGACAGCGCTCGCCGTCAAACGTGTTCGCCTCACACTTTGCTCCTGAAACAGCAAACACACGCCTGTAATGCACTTTCACAAATACTTAGAATACATTTGGTGAAAAAAAAAAAACACTGAGGACATAAAATCTATTTGATTTCTAGTGTGACCTTTTATATATCTGATTGATGAACTACTATCTAAAATAAAATTAACATAGCATAAAAAGTTTTAAACAATCAAACATCTTTAGGTCTTGACTGAATCCAAATCAAATCATAATATAAGGTCATAAATTACATAATCTGTAGAACTGCAATTCAATTCCGTACAGTTATATCACACAAAAATCACACAAACCCTGGGTTTGCTCAAATTTTGGTAACGGGGTTATATAAAATAAAAATAAAAAAATCATCTATATGTTTTCTGAAAGTTACACACCAGCGTTCATGGATTATTTGTTGAAGAAAAAACAATTGTAAAAAAATTAGAAAGTTTTTTTTTTTTTTTTTGGACAAAAAAATGTCTTTAGGTCATAAATTATATAATCTGTTTTTTAATAAATTAAAAAAAAAAAAAAAAAAAAAAAAAAAAAAATATATATATATATATATATATATATATATATATATATATATATATATATATATATATATATACTCAAATTTAATTAAGATTTATTTTTACACCATAATTATGCAAATCTAAGACTATACAGTACAGATAATAACTCTGTACTGCAGTTATGAATTATCATTATAGCATTTACCGTTGGCCAGCAGGTACTGCACCAGCTCTTCATGTCCACAGAGACATGCATAATACCTGAAGACAAAGACAGAGAGAGATATCAGGCAGGGCTTCATTACAACAGACACTGCAGACAATGAAAGGAAATAAGCGAGCAGTCTTACAGAGGTGTGCTGTCCCACTTATCTCTGATGTTCAGTTCTACATCCCTCTGTTCAACCAGGTATCTGGAGAAGATGGAAAAAATGCCAAAAGATAAAGCAGAGACCTGACACATTACAACAAACATAATTAATAAAACATCATTTAGAACTGAACACAGAGCATCACACAAGAAATCAGCAGACTGAGTACAGTAATTCCAGTATGTGGGCCAATACAGTGACAACATGTTATATGTCACACTCACATGCTTTTCCTTCTAATTCTGAGGCCGCATAGGGTGTCTGACTATTTCACAACATTACTGCCAAACAAAATGCCTCTGAAAAACAACCCTGATATCTTATGGTGTTACAAGCATATCCATCAACCAAAGGTGTACACTGTAATGTAATGGCATCTTGACTACTGAACGTACATACAGTATATAATACATACGCCATGTACAACTGCTTAGACATGCATACACATTAAAATGTTATATAGTCTATGCACACTTCACAGTTGCTTAGATTTGCATATATAGTCTTCACTAAATAGGCCATGCATATTGTGTTAGACATGCATATACTGTCAACACAGGCCATGCACATCTATGTATGAATATGCAAGGGCCATGCAAATTGGTTTATATACACATATCCAATCTCACAAGGTTATATAGGACTTGCACGTTTGATTAAATTTGATTTGTTATTTAATTAAGACATTTTATAGGCTGTACATATTTACTTCTATTTATTTATTTTGTATTCTACTATATAGACTATACACATTTGCTTAGGTATTCACATATATGCACATGTATAAAAAAAAAGTTTAAATGCAGTATTTAAAAACAGATTGTTATATAGATATGAAATTAAAACTACTTAGGTTTTGTTTTAGATAAGCATGTGTGATGTCCAACTACTTAATACAATTACGAAGAACATTGTTTAGATATGCACAGATGATAAAGTCATAAAAGTATAAAGTATAAGATAAAGTATATTTGTTTAGTTATCACTAAACAGTAGCCTATCTACAAACTATATAGGTCATGCACACTTGCTTGAATATAAATCAGAGTCTATAGATTACGCTGTGCAAATTAACTTCCATATGCATACATAGTATGCCGTGCATATTTGCTGTGTATATATGCATATAAAATATCTTGAGAATGAATAGGCCATGCACATTTGTCCACATGCAAAACTTCAAAACAAAACAAGAAGAAGCCATCAGCTGTCTGACCTCACTCTGGCAATGTCGCCCTTTCTGCAGCTTGAAAACAGATCAACAGCGTCCATCTGCGCGGCGCTAAAGCTTCTCTGAAATGCATTGAAACGGCCTGCCTAACAGACAGGATCGGCTGAAGACGCACGGACAGCGACGGCTCTGAACAAAACTAACGCGGAGCCTGTTTCCAGGAGCTGTTTCTTCTCGCACAGTGAACGCGCTCAGCAAACGTAAACAGGAAGCAGATTTGTTTACGTATAGTTGAGCTTTGCGTGCGTCTCAGCAGCGCCCTCTAAAGGACCGTGCTGGAATATAAACAGCGCGACTCCAGCGTCCTCTTGTGAACTAATACTTTACAGTTTATCAAACACAAATTATATTCCATTTTAATTTTGTTATACCTAGTTGGTGCTACCCCAAATGATTAAATGTAATTGGATTTGGGCATTTGATTTATCATTAATGCCATTAGGCATTTTCAGAATTTAATTTATTAACCTTCGTTATTTGCAGTGTTATTTTAGTATAATTAATATACTAATATAGTTTTTGTTAATATTTTGCATTAGACTTTATTTTAATATTTTAGTTACATTTTAAATATTTAATTTTAGTGAAAACATTTTTATTTGCTTTTAAATATGTCTATATAGTTTTTTATTAAGTTTTAGTTTTTAGGTTTAGTTTATTTAGTTTTAGTTATTTGAGCACTTCAATTTAAGTGCTCAAACAAAAAGTAAGTATTTAAGTACTGAACAAAAGTAAGAAATGTTGCTTTGGCAACACGCTGAAAAAATACGTTTTTTATTTCACTTAATGTTTATTTAATTTGATTTATCATTTTAGTTTTGTTAGGGAAAAACATCATATTTTGCAAATATAAGAATATACTAACTTATAAATATTTAAATAGAATTAATTAATTAAAGTTTTATTAAGAATTAAATATATTAAGAATTAAAGTTAATCTTTAAATAAATATTTACTTTTTTACTGTGGTTTTTTATTATTTATTGTAAAATTATTGTGGTGAGAACTCATTTCTCATTAAATTGAACATGGGGCTTGAATGGTGCAGACAAAAAAAAAATAATTTATCTAGTTAGATTCTTAGTCAGCAAATATAAATGAATAATTTAAAAAGGTTGCTTATGTACATAACAACAGGTAAACATTTGCTGTTAAATCACATTATTGTGTGTACATAAATGGCCTTCCATCATAAAAAAAAGAGAGAAAAAAGCCATTACACTATTGCAAATATATTCTTTTAAAGCAAATATCATATGTACACTGCAAAAGTAACAGATTTGTGTGAAGATTTGAGAAAAATCAATGCACTTTGTTCAGAAGCCATAAATATAGGGTAAATGCAAAAAAATATATATATTCTGTACTGAATTGAATCAACTGTATTGAAAAAATGCAGAAATTACAGCACTGAATCAAATTAATTTTTTTATGCATGAACAACCACAATATGCAACCAAAAATCATACAAAATCAAGAAATGCATGCAAAAGCAACTCAAAACAACACATTCAGCTAATATTGCAGCCCTACTGTGCATTCATCACATATTTTAGACAATCAGGAACAGGAAATATTCTCATAATCAAAGGTAGATTTCTTGACATATCTGTGAACAGTAGTTCTTGCATGAATGTGGAGTATGTTTGCTATGGGCGACTGATGGACTGAACAGGTTTTTCAGTGTGAGGAATGCTGGTATATTCTCATTTATCCACAAAAACACACCCACCTGTCAGCATATAAGTAGCCGAGTTCTCAGGAAACACCACCTGTCTTCCTGTCATCCCTCTGTAACACACCTCTCCATCTCTCCGCCATGAGTGCCTCCAATAACAGCTTCAGCAGCCGCTCAGTGGGCTCACACCCCCGCGCCGGACCACAAATACCCCGGCAGGGTAACTCTTATTTCGGGTTTGGGAACGTGTCACCGGCTGCGGCCCCCATCAGGGCTGTGTCTGTTAACACAAGTCTCCTAACTCCTGTGGATCTTCAGCTGGACCCAGACCTGCAGGCTGTGCGGATCCAGGAGAAAGAAGAGATCAAAACTCTCAACAATCGCTTTGCCTCCTTCATCGACAAGGTGAGACTTATCTCTACCTGTTTTACCCTGCTTATTACTCATAATACAGTACATTACTGAGAGTGTCAAAGGTCAACTTCATAATTAGATGTATTTTTCGACCTGTTTTTGGACTATCTATCTATCTATCTATCTATCTATCTATCTATCTATCTATCTATCTATCTATCATCTATCTATCTATCTATCTATCTATCTATCTATCTATCTATCTATCTATCTATCTATCTATCTATCTCAGCATGCTATGGATTTATTTATTTATTTGTTTGCACAGATTTTTTTTTCTTATTTTTTATTTTACTCTCAGCAGCCAGATTTGTTATGAAACTGTAGGAGAAAAGCATAATTTATTTATTTAATTAATTATTTATTTATTTACTTACTTATTTATACTATTTTAAATTTTAGCAGCCAGATCTGTTAATAAGGAAAAAAAGATTATTTATTTATTTATTTATATTCAATCATTCATTCTAAATTTTGTCTTAAATTTATTCTAATCTCAGCAGCTAGATTTGTTAATAACCTGTAGGAGATAAATATTTATTTATTTGTTTGTTTCTTTGTTTGTTTGTTTGTACATACTGATTTTTTTTAAAAATCTCAGCAGCCAGATTTGTTAATAACCTGTGGAAACCTGTGGAAAAATAATTTTATTATTATTATTTTTTAATCTTAGAAGCCAGATTTGTTAATAACTTATAGGAAATAAGTATTTTATTTTTATTAACTTTTTATATATTTTTTACAATTATTATTTTAATACCAGCCACCGGATCTCTTAACCCATAGAAAATATGGTAAAAGATAAAAATGAGAGCAAACAGAACAAGTTTTCTTAGAAAAAGACCAAGAAAGACAGTCTCACATGAGTATCAGCAGAGATCTCAACTGTGACAAACTCAGATTGGCCAAAGCTATCAGAAATCTGAGATTTCAATATGAACTCAAATTTTTCTCATTCTGTTCTCACAAGATCAAATGATCTGAGCTGCTATCCACATTCAAGTTATAGCTTTATTCTTACTGTATGACAACTATTGTTTGTTGTGTGTGTATTTTGTTACTCCTAAACTTTAAGACAAACATCAAAGTTGATACTTAAATGAAACATAATTCTCAGTCATGTTGTAAGAGCAACATTTGAGCATTAAAATGTTCTTTGAAATACGCAGGTTTGTAAATTAGAGCAGGAGAACACGCTTTTGGAAACTAAATGGCAGCTTCTACAGAAGGAGTCCAAACCCGAGTCTAAACTGGAGCCCATGCTGAAGTCCTACATCACTTCCCTGAGGGCACGGCTGGAGCAGGTGAACAAAGACAAAGAACACCTGGACGTCGAGCTCAGGAATGTCCACGCGCAGGTTGAGGAACAAAAACAAAGGTCCATAATCACACACTTCATCTTCTGTCTTGAGCCCGACTCGAAACTAGACATTAGTGTTCAGTTTCATGCTATCAATAGCACAGAGCAAAGTCTCAATATTAGTCTCAGGATTCTTAAAGTTACAGTCAATATTCAATAGGCTATTATTTCAAATTTAAATGTAAAATCATGTAAACAACAACATTCCCCACAATCATTTACCATGATAACCACAGTTTCAGCCAAAATACCACGTGTTCATAGTTACTATAGTAGTAGTCCACTTGACACTAGTATGCCAAGAAATGCACGTTATAATGTTAAGAATTTGACATGTGTAAATTTAATTTATTTTTACTGCAGTAAAACCATGGTAATTTGGTTTTAGCCATCACTATCATTAAAAAAGGAAAAGAAAAGAAAACAACAGAAAGATTCTGAATATTTTAACATGGTTTGAAGATCCAATACTCTACTATACTATTAATATATTATTAATATAGTAATACTACTATATTATTAATTAGCAGTTAAACAACTGAAGTAACTATGATATTTTACCAAGTGTTATATCCACCATTATACTATATTTTAATATAATTTATTTAATGTAATGAATATAATTATTAATATATGAATATTTTTCATATTAAATTATGACATTTTGATTAAGCTTTTATTTTTCTATTTTCAGTTTTTTTTTATTTAAGTTTTAGTCATTTTATGTACTTTTGTCTTTTTATTAATTTTTTGTTACCTTTAAGATTTCCATGTAATTTTTTAAGATTTCTATTTATTATTTATAATATTTTTAGTACTTCAGTTTATTTTATTGAAGTTAATTTTCTTAATTTTCTCCATACATAAATGTATGTATATATATATATATATATATATATATATATATATATATATATATATATAATTTCAGCTCTATTTCAATAAATTAAAACTATTTTGAATATATTTAATTAATAACAACACTCAGTGAAGTTAACAAGAGATTTGAATGATAAAATTCAGTTTCCTTTGACAGGTATGAAGATGAGATCAACAACAGAAACAAAGCTGAAAATGAGTTTGTTCTTCTGAAGAAGGTAAGACAAATCTAGTTGCAGAAGATAAATAGTATCAGATGACAAATAATGATAATATGCCAAGGATCTGCCAAGCTAACAAGTATACTGCACATGTCCTGACAGGATGTGGATACTACATACTTGTATAACAATTTCTTGGAAGATAAAATAGCCGCAGTCCTGGAAGACCTTAACTTTTTCAAGAGCTTCTATGAACAGGTAATGCAAACTCAGATGCATGAATGAAACACCTGAACGACTTGAGATTAATCGGAGGACTTTACTTCACCTCTCTTTCTCTGTAGGAGCTGCGTGAGCTGCAGGCTGACGTGAAGAACACGTCCGTTGTGGTGCAGATGGACAACAGCAGGCAGCTGAACATGGAGAAGATCCTCGCTGATGTGAAGAGCCAGTATAAGGAGATTTCAGCGTGCAGCCGAAAGGAAGCTGAGGCCTGGTATAAGAACAAGGTGAAGATCACATCTCTGATCTTTTGAGACAATGTTGAGATCTCTTCTGAAACACTAGAGGAGAAACATGAGATTATTGAGCCCTTTTCTCAAGAGAAAAGTCTGAGTAGCTGTTGGAGCCTTAAGCAAAATACTCAGTTTACCCATAATTTAATCTCTATGAAGAACAATTGCGATCTTGAGAACTTGTTTGTTATTTCCTGCAGGTTCTCATGTTTTAAACTAATGTAAGCACAGACTTTAGACTTTTGAAACTGCATAGCATTTTATATATGCATGTATTAATTTCTGCATGTATGCATGTATTAAGTAGCTGAGATGAAATTTTAAGTTGTTTAATGCAGATGTTTTCAATCTTTTATATGCCACAGACTTCCAAATAGGACCATGCTCATGCAAGGGACCTCATCCTAAAATTTAAAAGGCAGCTATATTTTAATGCATAAAGACTCAATTTATGTGAAAAATGTTATTTACAATATTATTTAGAAAATAGTTAGATGTACTGTTATTATTTATTTATTTATTAAAACTTAAAGCAAATGTTTTTATTCATTTTAATAAAAATAAAAAGTCTAATATTTATTTAATTTAATTTTGTATTTATTACTAATTTATTTTGACATTTTCTGCACTGCACTGTGCCATAATTCACCTAAAATTCACTTTTAAACAACTCATTTTTTCTGTAACTGATATACAAATATTACATGCAAAATTTGTATTGTTAAAAATAAATTTGTCACACCACAGAACCATTCTATATGACATAGTTAAGGCAAAAAAGTTAAGGCACCTAAAATATATTCATAATTGTGCATATACCTGTGTTTTTCTCCACAGTTTGACTTGATCTCATCACAGGCTGACCAGTGCAACACTGAGCTGAAAGACAGTAAAGGTGCAATAGCTGATTTGAAAAGGCAGATAGCAAGACTGCAAAATGAGATAGCCTCAGCTAAATCACAGGTAAGATAATACTGTCTGCTGCTGAACACCAGGGCAACCATGAGCATCCGCAGTAAATGCACTGATAACTTTCTGTACTATCGCAGAAATGGAAGTAAACAGCTTGTACAGTGACACTTTACCGCAGTGTTAATTCTTTGACATCCTTACAGCGTGAGAGCGTGGAGGACCAAATCAAAGAGGCGGAGCGTTGCGGTGAGGAGGCTGTGCTTGATGCAAAAGAACAAATCAAAGCACTGGAGGATGCACTGCAGAAAGCCAAACACAAAATGACAAGACATATTCGTGACTACCAGGAGCTGATGAATGTCAAACTGGCTCTGGATATTGAGATTGCCACCTACAAGAAACTACTGGAAGGAGAAGAAAACAGGTGAGACTGTAGGGCTTAAGCAATTAACAGAGTTTAAAATGAAGTATTTTACTTATATGATTATTTTTTGTATTATTGTTTTTTTAATATTTCTATTATATTTCTATTATTATTTTAGTATATAACTAATCTATTATTATAAATATTTAATTTAAATATTTAAAAATATATATATATTTTTTTTTTATTTGAAATGTTTTGTTATATTTATATCATTATGTAAATTATGAATTAACTGAAATATGTGGTCAAAAGTAGGCATAAGTGAAAAGTAAGAAGATTTCTGGTAATAACTCCACAAATCCGATCTCTTTTCCATCAGGCTTGGACGATAATCCACTGTAAACATCTATCCAGCCCATAAATGCTAATGAACAGCAAGTATCTGACTGTCTACAGATTCACTTCATGTCATCCCTGCTTGTCACTGCTGAATGAAGATATTAGTAGCGAGCAATTGACTAAAAGAAGAAATAAATAATATTTACATAAAAAAGTTACATTCAGTTTTTTTTCTTTCACAGCCTGCTCATACATAAAATAGTTTTGAGTTTTTTATGTTCTCAATGTTTTATTATAATTAACTGAAGTCATTGTTTTTCTTTTTGTTATATGGAGGTCAAATTATTACTATACCTTCGTTAATTATTTTTTGCTGCTTTTTAAATGCCCTTTATGTATAGACTTGATTGATTTACCCTTGTCCTATACTCACATTTTTAATTTAAAACTATTAAAAATCATTTTAAAAGTGAAAAAATTGTACAATGTAATTAATAATGTAAAAATAAAAGTATAAATAAAAACTTAGTGATTATTTTATTTGTTTAATGTAGTATAAATTCTAAAATGGCTATTAATATGCTCCAACTTTAAGTGTGTATTACATAAGACAGCTTCAAATTACAAAAGTGTATTGTCATCATCTGAGAAGAGCTGTGATTATAGAGACCAGACAGTTTTGCTCAGGTCATGGTCGTAAAGTAATATAAAGTGAAGTGTGTCATTTTGTCTTCAAAGAGAGAAACAGGCCTGATAAGATTCCAAGGAAAGTAGTTAATGCTAAAACAACAACACCCCCTCAACACCTTATCCAAAAACCTTTAAAAAATACACACACAACCATGATGAAAGATTACGAATTTTGACACTTTTTCATGTGATTGACTGACTCCTCCTATCCAAGCCAACAAAAACACAGGGCAAAATATACAGCTAAGCAACCATGATATTTTTTGATGTATTTTGATGCATTTGCCACTTTCTGAGGAAGATGTCATTCGCTGGTTTTGGAAATGTACACACACAGATATTTTGGTCAGATTTTTTCATGTTCATCCAATCTCATTTTGTAAGTGACTTTTCTTTCTGTTTTAAAGATGAGTGTTAGTACTGTTACTGGCTTAGCTCTCTAGTTTTATGACATTAACTGAAATAAGCAGGAAAAAATAGGATGTGTACAAATAAAATATCCATATTTCCTTTCCAAAGATAACATCCAACACAAATCTATGAACATATTCAGGTGATGTAACTGGTTTACTGCTAACTAGTGAAACACTCCATTAATATGACCATCTGCACCTCAAAATACATGTTAGATGGAAACATTGTGAATTATGATCGAGTTTGGAGCTTAATTCACTATATTTTAAATAGTTTGACCTTGCAGTTCAGTTGGTGACAATTCAGGAAAGTAGTCGAAAGCATCCAGTCATCTCATTGAAGTGAATGTAAAATTTATCACTATATGTTGTAATAAATATTTGAGAAATTGTTGTATCTTATTATATTAGTCTATATAGAGTGATAGTCAATGGAAAAAGAGCAAATGAGAGAAGCAGATGCAACAATTTAGTAGTCGCTGGATAGGCCTTAGTATATCTTAAGTCGCTTTGGACTAAACTAGCGTCTGCCAAACGCACAAATTTACCATAAATAAAGTGAAAGAAATGTTATGTTGTAAATTGGCCCTAGATGGCACTGTTTAACTACTCTTTACTTCCGCGTTGGGACGAGTTGAACGCACATGAACGCCACCACAAAGTCGTTGTTACGAGTGGGAAACGCGAAATTTTCTTTACAATTCACGTCCTCGTTCTCGCCAGATTAAAGAGCACCGACCGTCCCGTCTGTCACAGACATCTGCCGTCCGTAAACTTCTGGACTTCTCGCGATATCAGGACCTGCAGCCATGCAGAGCGAGATTTCATACGGTGAGCAAAAACTGTTTTGAGTTTGAAACCTCTGACTGGTTGTTGTTTAGCATGATAAACTTAGTTTATGAGTTAAAATTCTAATAGAACTGGCAACAGGCTACATGAGGTATTGTAATTTAAGTTTTAATTATATGAATGGCATGAATTTACCGCATTACATTTCAAAGAAATTCAGAAGAAGTAATACATTCTGGGGAATGAAGAGTTCTTTCACCGTGGTCCATTATTCAATCAATCAATCAATCTATCTATCTATCTATCTATCTATCTATCTATCTATCTATCTATCTGTCTATCTATCTGTCTGTCTGTCTGTCTGTCTGTCTGTCTGTCTGTCTGTCTATCTATCTATCTATCTATCTATCTATCTATTTTCATTTTTTCACCAGCTAAAAATGGTTTTAAGTCAGTCAGAAGAACTGTGGCAATGTCGCCGAGATGCTTCAAGAAAGCTACCTGCAAAGCTGTTAAAAGTTTTAGGCACTTGTGTAAAAATTCTGTAAAATGAGGATGCTGTCAAAAATAATGTCATAAATAGATTTTTTTTTTTATCAATTAACTTCTATTAACTAAATTAAATCAACATTTGGTGTGAGCATCCTTTGCGTTTAAAGCAGCTTTTGCCCTCGGTGCTCTTGCCCATAGTTTTTCAGGGAGCTTTGCAGGTAGGTCTCTTGAAGCATCTTGGAGATGTTGCCACAGTTCTTCTGGATTTAGTCTGTCTCAGTTTGTTCTGATTCTTCATGTCATTCCAGACAGATCAGATCTCTGTGTGGAGCACTGGCTGTTGTCAGACAAAAATCTCACTGGATTATTACAATTAATGGCAGAAGGAATGTTTAGAAATGTAAACTGATATTTCCTACTGACACACTACAGCAAAAGAGAAATAACTCACTTAAAACCATTTTTAGCTGAGGAAAATACTAGTTTTCTAATAATTTTGGCCACCACTGTATGTATATATATATATATATATATATATATATATATATATATTATTTTTTTTTTATATATATTTACACACACATATACATACATACACACAGGGATGCACATAATGGTACGCAATTGCGCATGTGCAACCAAAATAAAAAATGCGCTGTGTAAATACGTTCAGACCGACTAATCTCTTGGATTTGTATAACTTAATTTAAAAGCCCATTTTTGTTGTATTTTATTTTTTATGCAATTTATTTATTTATTTTTCTTTTCTGGTTCGTTTAGTTTATTTTGATGTTTTAATTTTTGTCTTACTTTTGGTTATGCTCAACCAAGGCTGAACAAGAGTTCAAAATGTGATTGGCTGTTGTCACCATGGCAGTCACGTCAGCACCAGGCTTCAGACACACCCTCCGTCAAGCGTCGACGCCGACGCCCCATGTGAATGTATTGTTACACCTTGGGTGTGCATTGTTTTTTAACACCTGCTTGTCAATTATTCCACTTATACTATATTACCACACCTCAAGACATTGTTCAGATGTTGTATTTCAAGGATTAATTCCTTACGCATCCCATGCCTCCGTTTCTAATTCCAAAATGTTATTTTAGACATAACGGAGGCTTGAGTCGTTGATAGCAGACTAATGCAGTTAATAATGTTATTATGAAGTTATTATAGAGGGAGAGAGATATGAAGAGGAAGAGAGAGAGATTGAGTTTGTGTGAGTCTGAGAGCGGGAGAAACTTCAGATGTGCGTTTCCCTGAAAATAACTGTACACCTTAGAACACTCGTCAACCAATCAGATTATTTATTTATTTATTTAATTGAATTTCAATTAATCTTACAGTCAAAATTGAACTTCAGTTCTGCATCCTGTTTGCTCCCTGAATTCAAAATCATTTCTGAATGGATTGATGGATGTGGCATTTCCAAAACACACAGCAAAAAAATAAAAAAAAACACAAAACAAAACATTAGAACCCATTTTTGGAGGGATTTACAGTACTTTTTTTAAATTATTTATTTGCCTTAAAGTTATTCATAATTTTTTATATAAAATGAGACCATTTAGACCCTTTAAAAGACATCTGCATTTTTTCATTTTTACTTGTAGAGAAGAAAAGAAAATTTGCCATGCTTAAAGGGATAGTTCACCCCAAAATGAAAATTCTGTCATGAATTACTAACCCTTATGACGTTTCAAACCCGTAAGACCTTCGCTCTTCTTCGGAACACAAATTAAGATATTTTTAATGAAATCCGAGAGTTTGACTCCGCATAGACAGCAATCCAACTGAAATGTTCCCAGGCCCAGAAAGGTAGTAAGGATATTGTTGAATTAGTCCATGTAACATCAGTGGTTCAACCATAATATTATGAAGCTACAAGTATACTTTTTGTGCATAAAGAAAACAAAAATAACGAATTTATTCAACGATTTCTTCTCTTCCGGGTCAGCCTATGCCGCCATTCACGAGAATGCCACGATGCGCTGCACCTTGTTTACAAACAGAGGAATGCAAATGCATCCTCTCCTCTATTCATTTTGGTCGTGTGACCATGTCTGTGACAGCAGTGTCGAAGGGTGAGCGATTGATATGTACTCAGTTCATAATAAATACATTTTTGAATTCATTAAAATGCTAAACAACTGTTAAATAAAAATGTTCCATTACATTATTTTTTAACAACTAAGCTTTTGTTTGTAACATTTTATTTAAGAAGATTTTCACAGAATGATTACGGCAAAGTGGCGCCCCCTCTGTGCGGTGCCCCTATGCACTGAATATACTGCATTCCCCATTTTTGCACCGATGGATGGATGGATAGATAGATAGATAGATAGATAGATAGATAGATAGATAGATAGATAATACTTCTTCATTAATTCTTAACATTTCGTTTTCCACAGATGTGCAGCAAATGCATAAGGAGACTTTGAGAAACACTGTGCTGAACTCAACTCTGCCCAATTCTCTTTTGGGAGGTCAACCTGTGCAAGAGGTGATCCAGAGAGGCCACTACACGCCCCTCTCAGTGAGTGCATACGAGGTCATCCGTGTAAGGGATAAGAAAGGAGATTGGGAAGCTTTAGAGGATGTCATAGCTCGAGAGTTTTCTCCAGGATCTGAAGGCCGTAGACTGGTTCTTTATGGTGATGTTGGAATGGGTAAGACTACAGCGGTAGAGAAGGTCATTTGGGACTGGACAACAGGTACGCGCCTGCAACATTACACACTCCTCATGCGAGTGCCTGTTTGGGAGCTGGCCGCTCTTGGAGGGAAAGCAGAGAGTTTGCAGAGCATGCTGGGCCGCATGCTCACTGACATGTCCACAGAGACTCTTGCTGGAGCTCTACAGAGGCCTCAATCTCTGCTTCTTATGCTTGATGGGCTGGAGCGATTGCAGCATCTTCTATGCACTCCATCGTCCTCATCCAGTCTTATATGTGACGTACAAGAAGAAGCGAGCGGCTCTGTCTTGCTGTACAGTCTGCTTCACGGATCTCTGCTTGCTGAAGCTTCAATCCTGATCACGTCCCGAGAGCCAGTCGAGTCTTTGAGATGTTTTGAGGTGGTCGGATTCTCCCAGACCCAGAGGAGAACGTTCTTCCAGCAGTTCTTTGGCGATGGAAGCCAAGCAGAGAGACTTTTTCGCCAATGTGAGCAGGCGTTGGGAGTGTACGAGCAGTGTTTTCGTCCGACCTTCTGCTGGACGCTTTGCAATGTGTACAAAACTGAGTTAGAAAGTAAAAACGCCCCACCTGAGACTCTTACTCACCTGCTAAGCATTATTACACACATGCTCCTGCAGAAACACAAGATGCATGCAGAACAAACCAGAGCGATTGTGTCCAGTTTGGGGAAACTAACCAATCCGGTTTGCTCCTACAATGACGTCACATCCTGTGACCTGTGTTCTTTTCTGCACCACCCTGTGCTTTCTACTTTCTTGTGCATCAGTGGTGATGTCACTTCCTCTGATACCACATTCTCCTTTCTGTCTCCCGTTATGCATGAGTTCTTATCGGCTGCCTCCTTTTATCTTGATCAATCCTTGCAGGAGATCTCAGACAAGCGCTCAGATCTGTACCACACATTTCTAGCAGGGCTGTCAGACTCAGTCCAGCGTAAACCAATAGAAGACTCTGTTGGAAAGTTCGATGAGAGCCAAATGTCTGCGTTCTCTCAGTGGTTGGTGGGAAATGTTTCTATGGTATTGCCAGATTTTGATGCAACGAAGCACTTTGCTGTTTTTCGGCTTCTGCAGCATGCACGTAACTCCTCTCTGGTCAAAGAAAGCATTAGTAAGAGCCAGTGGAGGCCTGTGGGGTACAGCTCCATGCAGGAGCCCGACTGTGCTGCGCTGTCATATGTAGTGAGTTGCATAGGAGAGATGGAGCATATGAACTTGTACAGAGCAGAACTAACAGGCGAAATGGCCAAGAGACTTATACCAGCGTTACGGCTGTCGAAAAGCATTGGGTGAGTCTGACATTTTAGATATGCACATTGCACTACTAGATGCATTTATGTCTTTCTTTATATTTTTTGCTTTAATTATTCTTGATGACCTCGCAAAGAACTTACCAGAGTGTTGTAACTGACTTCAAAAGCTCAGGTTTGGAATACAAGCTTAAAGATATATATAGGGTTCCATACATGAGAAACTTACAAAACCATTCAAAAGGTTAGGGTCGGTAAGATTTTTAAAAAAATGTTCTATGTTTTTGAAAGAATTCTCTTCTGCTCACCAAGGCTGCATTTATTTGATCAAAAAACGGTAATATTGTGAAATATTATTACAATTTAAAATTGCTGTTTTCTACTTGAATATATTGTAAAATGTAATTTTACAACTGAATTGGAGTCAGTCAACTCACAGCTACAAAGCTGAATTTTCAGCATCATTACACCAGTCTTCAGTGTCACATGATCCTTCAGAAATCATTCTGAAATACTGATTTGCTGCTCAAGAAACAACATAAATTTAAGCATCACGTATTTGAATTACATATTAATTTTTCACACATTTGGTTAATAATATGATGCATATTTGTTAGGCATAAATAAATGACACAGGTAAGTTTTCTGCACTCAAAAAATCACAGCATAGTAGTTTACCAATCATATATTTTTTTTTAGTATTTTTCCATACAAAAGTATGAACATGGTTAAAATATGGCTAGCTGTGGAACAAGCAGTATTTAATTAGTTTAAATGTATGAGACTGAAAGAAATAGGATTTATAAATCAAAAACAAAGAATTCATTTCTTCCAAAAAAAATCTTACTGATCCCAAGTTTTGTTTTTTGTTTTTTTTTTTTAATAAAAAAAAATGTCTGTTTTGTCCATACAATTAAAGTCAGTGGGGTTCAGTGTGTCATTTATCCTGTCAGTCTGTCACAGAGTCGTCTCAGTTTGACTGCCATCACCCACCTGTCAACAGCGCTGGCTGAGGGACGGACAGTAATGCTGGATCTTTCACACTCCACGTTGGAAAAAGAGTCTGTCAAAACCCTCTGCCATGCATTCACACGCTCCACGCTGGAGTCGCTCAAGTAAGGCTATTTTTTTAATGTACGTGCCATTATCAGAGAGGACTGCATCAAATTGGGAATCGAACAGTGATTAAACCCAACGTCTTTTATGTGGAGCGTTTGTGTGCAGTTGCTGTGCCATGGCGCCACCAGTAATGTACTTTTTTGATACACTGGGTTAAAACATTCTTAGGATGACTGTATGTCCTCTTGTTCGCATATATATATATCCTGGCTGGGATTTCTAAATTGCCTAAGATATCTTAATTTTGTCTTTGTTTTCCTAGTGACTTGCTCTCAGCAGTCCTACATTATATGGATGCGTATTTGCATTGCTTTGACTGTTCTCTGTAGATCCCGCCTCTCGCCCTCCACAAATGGTCAATTATGTACAGTGCCTGAACGCTATTGGTCAAACTACTTTTCAGGCATAACCTTGAGGAAGTATGAAAACAAAGCCAAAACCTGGACATTTTAGTCCAATTGGAAACATCTGGGGAAAAGAGGACATATGGTCACCCTAATCATTCTTGGTGCTTGCTTTTGCTCGAACACTTTCTGAAGTGTGTCATCATCTTGTTCAGCTTGTGTGGATGCTCACTGACTGCAGCTGATTGTGAAGCTCTGGCTCACATGCTCTCTGGAGGCTCACGACTGAGTGTGCTCAATCTGAATGGGACTTATATGGAGGATCAAGGCCTTATTCATCTCAGCAGTGCACTGGAGAACTGCAGACTACTGGAAATCGAGTACACTTGCACTATTCAAATTACAGTCAGTCTTTTTGAAATACGATGAAATCTATACGGTATGTTAACAGTGTGTGCATGTATTCTGCAGTCTGTCTTTGTGTTCACTGACCACGGCATCCATGCCTGCGCTGTCTTCAGCTCTGAACAGCAATTTTTCAGAGCTGAGGAAGCTAAACCTGAGCCGGAACACAGTGATGGATGATGGGATGGAACTGATCTCACAAGTTTTAAAGAAAGGCCGCCTCAACACACTGAAGTAACACACACATACTCTGTTTAGGTTACCAACACAGAAGCCTAAAAAAATCACCTCTACACACCTCTAATAATCAAGTATCTTTGTCTTTACATGGATAATACAATGCCTGTGTTAAATAAGTATATTTATTAATAATATATATATTTGTGTATAAATGTGTGTATATGGTTGCACAATTGACTACTAAATTTTATGTAAAGACTCTTTGTTGAACTACTGATTAGATATGGAATTTTGTGTGACTGATCACGTTTATTTTTTTCTTCGCAGTATGTCTAGCTGTGAGTTGACTGACTCCTGCTGCTCTTCTCTGGCAGCTGCCCTCCAGTCAGAAACCTGCCGTCTGACTGAGCTGGATCTGTCCATAAATGATCTCGGCCAATCAGGAGCGATGCAGATATGTGAAGCACTGATGGATCCTAAATGCACACTGGAAACTCTGGCGTATGTATGCAGATGAGCTGCTTTTTAACCACATTGATGATAACTGATTTGATCATGTGGGAAGGGCAGTTGAGGCAGGTTAAGTTATGATATTATTGGTTAATATTATTTTTCCTTGGTTGGATCAGTAGGACATACACTAAAAGTTGGGGATGACTAGGATTTTTTTTGTTGTTGTTGAAAGAAATCAATATCTTACTCCGCGAGGATGCATTATGTTGATTAAAAAATTACAGTAAAGATATTTATAATGTTACAAAAGATTTCTATTTCAAATAAATGCCCTTTTTTCTAACTTTCTGTTCATCTAAGAAAAAGTTTCTATACTGTTTTCCACAATAATAATAACAATCAGATATGTTTCTTGAGCTGCAAATCAGCATATTACAATGATTTTGAAGGATCATGTGACACTGAAGACTGGAGTAAATGATGCTGAAAATTCAGCTTTGCATCACAGGAATAAATTACATTTTAACAGATATTCAACTAAAAAAACAGTTGTTTAAAATTTTAGTAATATTCCACAATATTTGACTGTATTTATGATCAAATAAATGCAGACTTGGTGAGCATAATACTTCTTTCAAAAACATTAAACAGTCTTACTGACCACAAACATTTGTACGGCAGAGAAAATGTTAAGAACATTAATGCATTTTGATAAAAACTATGAAAACTATAATTTTAGCTCTTTTTAAAATAAGATGCAGTGATGAATCATGCACAGTAAGACTAGGGACAATTACATTGATAAAGGAAATAAATTTCAATGCCATATTGATGTTCCCGGAGGCTTGTTTGTGTGGAATCTAAACAGTGAGTGTGTTTTGGCGCAGAATGATCAGATGTGAGCTGACCGAGGAGGTGTTTGGAGCACTGGGGAATATTTTGACGTCTGGAGTGTCAAAGCTTGTCAGTCTCTCGGTAGGAGTGAACGATGTGGGCGATGCTGGAGCCAAACACATTTGGGAGGCGTTGAGACACAAACACTGCAAACTACAATACCTGGAGTGAGTAAAATCCTCACACTCATGCTCTCAGTAGCAACTAGCACAATTAGAGATCAACTGAAATGTATTAAACCGCACCTGATGATTGAATCGTGCCCGTCTCGTCTTGTTTCTGCAGTCTGGAGATGGTGTCGCTCACAGACGCTTGTGTTGAGGAGTTATGTGAGTCTGTTGCTGCCTGTAGCACTTTATCGACTCTCATCCTAAAGAACAACGTAATGACAGACTCCTCCGTACCACGATTGGTCAAATTAATGCTGGACCATCCGCTAATGACTGAGCTAAAGTAAGTTCAATCCATAACTGTACATGCCTTTATAGCAAAAAATATATTTTCAGATATTTTAGTTTAAATGTATTTATAAATGTTTTGTTTTGTATTTATAAAAGTATAAAAATAAATGTTTAAATTTATTTTTAAATGCATTTAATTTTTTTTAGTTTTTAAATATATTTTAAAATATACAAAATGGCCAAATAAACATTAATAATATATGCTAAATATTATAAATATTATGTATTTTTATATAAATATAAAATATATATATATATTAAAAAAAAGATTCAACAAGTTTACTTTTAGTTTGTTTACTATTTGGTTATGTTTTTTGACCATTTTGTTTTATTTTCAGCCCAAAAATGTATTTTAATATATATGTATTTTAATATTGTAAATGCACTTTTCCTTGTGCAGTGCATTTTCTAATAAATTTGGGCATTTGCTAAAAATATTAAAGAAATTAATATATATTAAATAGCACAAAGTTAAAAATATTTTACATTTAAAAAAATAAATAAAATAAATATATATATATATATTATTATGCTGTAAAACATATTTTCTACATATATTTTGGCCAAAGCAAACAAACAAAAAATTGCCATATGGTTGTCACATCTGAATCTGAACATTATTTTTCTGGTTTTTTTTTTTCAGTCTGAAGTATAATGACATCAGTGAAGATGTTTTTGAGTTGATGGACACGTGCCCAAATATCATTTATTAGAGAAACACATCTCAGGTTGGATCACCTGCATATTTATCTACATAAAAATATTTTGTTTGGAAAAATAGTTGCATTCTTTAAGTGTAAAAATGCTTTTATTAATGCATATTCTATTCCACTTTATTCCTTAAGACCAAAAGACAAAGCGACTCCCTCTAGTGGCCTTTTTACAGACAGTTTTATACAGTGACCCAAAAAGTATAAATGTCTTTGGATCTGTAACCAAGTATTATAAAGTAGTATTTTACATAGGAAATATGTATTCAAAAAAATATATATTATATAAAATATATATTTTATATATTAAAACAATAGATATAATGATCTTTATTGTTGTAAAGAATCAGTTACTTCAATTATTCATTCATTTTTAATTGCGTCTTAAGTGTCAGATGCTTTTTGGGGCCACTGTAAATCATTCAGACTGTCATGTCTGTTTCTTACGCATACTGTACAACCCTCAAAATGCTATTTATTACACAAAACAATTGCTTGAAAGAACTAGACAGCTAGGGCTCACAGATACAGCGATTTATTTCACATTACATATTGAGAACATTCATTTCAGTGTGACTTTGAGAACCGTTTCACTCTGAATGGATGGTAACAGCTTTAGTGGCACTTAAAGAGGAGCGCTCAGTCTGACATTTGAGGCTTTTCTACAGAATAAAGTGGCTGAAAGTACACAGCTGCGGGACGGATTCATTAAAAATGAGCAGCAGCTATGACAAAACCTGAGAGAGCGTCCTCGTGTGACTTTGATCCCTCTTAATGTAACACACACTCACATCCTGCTGAAAAGACCAACTTAGATCACCATAGACTTGCATGCTGCTTCTGTATGACAATGTTTGTTGAAATCTTGCTGGTGAATTATGTAGTTAAGAAGTATTTATAACAACAGCAATGCTATTATGCTCAGCAGGACTCACATACATGCTGCACACAAACACTCACACATACTCAGTATTAATATCACTGATGTTCTGGATGATTCTTCAGGCAGTGGATGAACTCAGTAACAGGTTGACCCTCGTAACAGATCCCATACACAGCATTAAAAAGAGGAAATCTGTGGGAAGAGAAAAGGTTTAGATGTATTGAACTCTTTTTAATATGTTTGGTCTTAGGCACAAGAGGTTTGAATCTGAAATAAAAGTTTGAGTGGCACTTACCTGTCCAGTACACCTTTGTTTTTAAGTATGGTGTGAACTTCAGCGGCTGTGGCTGGACCCTGTAGTTTCTGACCGTTCAACATTTCCTTTTCAAGCTCTTCAAGAGACTGAAACACAGGGAAATCGAAAGACTACAGTGTATATATACTGAAAAAAAAAAATGGTTTACTTTATTTGCTCTATTGTTGTTTTGTATCTTATTATGCATGTTATTTTACTTATTTTGCACTATTCTCATTATGCACTAAACTACATGTTTTGGCAATACAAATGTACCCTTTTTGTCCTGCCAATAAATCATGCTAAATTGAAAATGGAATTGAAATACATTTGTTGGGAGAAGATAAAATCCCTCTATCTATCCCTCTCTTTTTGCTGGTCACATATATTTAAAACTTGGCAACTTGGCAATAAGCATTACATCCGTTTTATTTTATTATTTTTTTTTTAAGTAATCTCAGCTCTGTTTGACTCATTTTATTTAAATCCATTCTGCAGATTTTTCCCCAATATTAAAAAATTGAAAAAAGTTTGAAAAAAAAAAAAGTCACTGAAAAAAAGAGACTGATTATGACAGTGTTATTTTAGTATCATTGAGATATTGACTATTCTAGTTTTTTTTTTAATATTTTGAATGTTTTTATTCATGTTATGAAATATTTTGGATAATTTTAGTTAAAGTTTTAGTAATTTTGTTGTGCATTTTTACTTTGGTATTTTAGTACAACAAGTTTGACTAAAATGTTGTCTTGGCAACTTTCTAAAATATAATTTTTTAAAAATATTTTATTTAATTTCACATTTACTTTATTTCAAGTAACCCATTTTTTTTCTTAATTCTTTTTTTTTTTTTTTTTTTTTTATGGTTTCAGTTTTAGTTTCAGTGTTAACTATAATTATCCTGGACTGTGATGTGCCAAATTTAAATATATAAGTATGAATAATATTTGACAACTGCAGTCAGCCACTATAAAAATACTTTCTTACACAAAGCTATTGTATGAATAAAAGACTTAAATACTGTGCATGAATCATATATGTAGCACATATCCTTGTGTAAAAAAATATATATATTCCATTTTTGTGTGAATTCTCTTTAAGTTTTGGCGTCTCACCTTTCCAGTCTTGGCGAAGGCCTCTGCGACTTTCCGGTTTCGTCCTCCGTAGCATGTTGTAATGAGATCAGCGACGCCACAGCTTTCCAAGAAAGTTGCAGGAGAGACCGAGCCGGCGGTGCAGAACAACCGAGCGAAGCTGATCATCTCCATGAGACCCAGTCTGATCACCGCAGCCTTTGTATTGTCACCAAAACCCAGCCCGTCACAGAAACCTGCTCCTACTGCCACTATGTTCTGTAGGAAGACACAGAGAGTCTAATTGTCTGATATGTTCAGAGCTGGATTACAGCAAATGTAATGTTTGGAAAGATCCCATAATATATTTTATGGTGCTTGTGTTCTTTCAGGGCACTAGAAAGCTTGTTTGGTTACAGTCAGCTGACAGTAGAGTCAGTAAATGATGACAGAATTCATTAATGAATGAACAATCTCTTCATTTGACTGCAACCAAAAAAACTTCAGAAGCAGTGTTTTCTCCTGTAGCTCAAACAGCAGAGCATGGCAAACCAAGCATGACACCAAAGTCATGGGATCAATTTCCATGGAATGCATAAACTGACAAAAATGTCTACCTTGAATGCAATGTAAGTTGCTTTGGACAAAAGTGCCTGCCAAATGCATAAATGTAAATGTATTTACATTACCAACAACTCTCAAAAAGGAAAAGTATAGCCTTTAAATACGATATATATATATATATATATAATATCATTAAACAGCCCAAATGAAGTATTTGGACACTTAAACTGTCTGAAACAGTTAATACTGTTAACTAATATTAAAACATAATAAATGTTAACTGAAATAAAATAAAATATATACTTATTTTAAGCTTTTCTTAAGTTGAAATACTAAAATAACTAAAACTAAATAAAATGAAATTATATATAATAGATAGAAATGAATAAATAATATACAGACATTTAAAAAAATTACAAAAATGACAAAATAGCACAAAATTATTACAATTTTATTACAATACAATATTAAAATTTAAGCTAAAATTAAAGTAACAATAGAAAATATATAAATAAAATCTCAATCTAAATTTAATATCTTTAAAGAAAGACGGCACAAGCACACTTCTCAAGCAACATTTGACAACATAATTGTGTTAGTGGCAGTATTACTTAATTATTTATATATTATGATATTTGTCATTTTTTTAATTAGCTTTTAATTTTATTAGTTTTTTATACTTCTATTTAGCTTTATATTTTATTTCAGTTTTGATTTTAGTATTTTTACTTATAATAATATAAATATACTCAGAATAATATGTACTTGCAATATAAAAATGGAATAATATATACATAAACTTTTCCAGTTATAATATACTGTATATGCATACATAGTAGCCTATATTTTATTTATTTTTCATAGTTTCATTTAATAATAACAACACTGCTAATTTAATGGTGCCAATTTTAAAGAATTTAGACCTTTCGGATTGATTGTTTTGTGTTTATACATCATGCTTCAAGCAATGACCTACTGTATTTACAGCAAAAGAGAAAGTTAACAAACTGTAAAACTGACAACTCACACTAGCCAAATTAAGACAGACCAGTATTATTACTACTGTTGATTAAACAACTGCAACACTGCATGCAATGTCAAGCTAAAAATAGATATAACCGAATATCACACGTGTGAATGTTTACATATCCACTGCTAATATAATTCCTGTTGACTATTTGGTGAGGGGTAAAATTAAGAAGTGTGAATAAGCAAACCTTCAGAGCACCACAGATCTCAACCACATCTGCTTCCTGTACGACCGTGACCCGGAAGTGCTGCGTCTGCATGAGTTCCTTAAGCAAGGCCCCTTGAGCTTGATCCCTGCAGCCTTAAAAACATTAAACACACAAATGCATATAATCACCCAAAACACAAAAACAGACTAATCTGACACGGTTTTTCATCAGCCTCACCAATGGTGGTTTCACAGAATTTCTCATCCGCCACCTCATTGGCGATATTTGCTCCCATCAACACGCTCATCTTGATGCCCAGCTTCTCATGAATAACCTCTGAGATCAGCTTCAGTCCGTCCGGGCCTTCATCCACCCCCTAAAGCGACCACATGCAGAGTCATCGTTTGCTGTCTGTGACAGTCTTGTGATCTTAGAAAGCAACTTTCCTCTTTTTCCCCTACGCAAGACTGATGAGTAAGAGAGAAAATGGCACAAAGTGCATATATTCATGAGTGTATGGGACCTTGATGAGTGACATTCCCAGCGCGTCCGGTTTGATTTTGCCCTTCATGGTGTCACAGACGCGGCCGATGAACTGATGTGGAATCACAAAGAGCAGAATATCAGCACTCTTGGCAGCGTCGAGCAGATCTGGCACCGCCACCTGTGAGCGAGAGAGAGAGAGAGAGCGAGGAGAGAACAAGAGGGGAATAGAGAGAAGAATCTGTTCGATACTGAATGATGAAACCTGGAGAAACATGCATGCACTCAATATATTCACTATATGATTGGTTACAGTGCTCTGTTTTATATGACTGACATATTGGCTGAGTTTGGGTCCACATCAAGCCAAAACCACCTTGTCCACAAACAAATCCTTTTGGTTACTGTAGCATGTCTCTGTTGCATTCGCCAATGGTTTTTTAGGCCTCTAGCCTAGTCCTCTAGTGAACCTAGTTAGGCTGAAGGATTTGGCTGACTCTCAACCATTTAGACTACTACAGGTCATAATGATGGAGAAACCACATGCAGCTTGTCAGCTTCTTATTAGTTGCTTGAGTGCAAATGGATGGTTTCCTTTGGAAAGCAAAGCAGCAAGTGCCTCCCAGAGATTTTTGGGGAGAATCTAGTGGGTCAGCACTCTTCTCCAGACTTCTGTATTGTGTGTAACTTCCTCTATAGCAGAGCAACTATTTGTTGTAATAACAATTTCTCAGGCAAAACATGAAAAACATGAAATATCTGTGTCTGTGGAATCTTGTGGCTGAATATATATATATAATTTTATTATATAATTTATTATATTATTTTATATAACTATGCAAGTAAAACAAGTAACTTTATATAACTTATGTATGTACGTAGTGATTATTTTTCATAATTAACACAATATATCATTTTATAATTTAATAAGTGTATATATATATATATATATATATATATATGTGTGTGTGTGTGTGTGTGTGTGTATGTATATACACACACAATATTACTTTATGTATATAATAAATTATATATTCAAGCATTCAAACAAAACAAGCACCTTTTTATTATTTGTATTATTTAATTAATTATATTAAAATAATGTATATAATATTTTTATAAAATAAAACATTGTAATAAATTCTTTATATATTTATTTTTTATACATTTTATGTACATAAAAATATATTTATATATGCCTTCTGCTACACTGAAAATATGAATAATTGAGATTTTAAATAGTCATTTAGTAAAATAAACAGTTTCTTACAATCTTTAATCTTTTATTATGTAAGTATGCAAGTAAAACAAGTGACTATTGTTTTATTTTTTTATAATAGAATGTATTATTTTATTTTATTAGACATTATTTATTAAATTTACACATTTTATTATTTATATTTATATTAGTGCTGGGCAACAATTAATCGCATCCAAAATACATTTT